>JXSR01S049957.1:14979-27997 GCA_000969725.1 Ophiothrix spiculata
TCATTTTTCACACTTTATTGTATTGCTTTAAAGCAGTAAAATCACTCTCCAGATTGAGACTCTACCGTGCAAATCGCGGACTGTGCAAAGAGTCGGTGTGTGTAATTTTTTCAAGCCCCCACCTTTCACGAAGGGTAAAAATGTTAAGGGCCCCTAACAAATGTCTGTGAACAGTCCCCTACACAGGATCTTTTTAATTTCTTTTTTATAGGTCACTAAATAATTGTTAAACTGGGGGTATTTGGGTACTCTAGGTTCCAGCAAAAATCAACATCGGTTGCACGGTTGAAATTGAGTTGCCTACCCAGTTTTGAACCTCAAATTACAAACCAGAGTGCATCACCTAAATACGAAAGGTAAATGTGTCAAAATAAGTGTTGCGAAAAGTCAACCAAATTCTGCACTACTTCTGAAATGTAATAGGTCTGTTAGGGTAAAAACATAGTTCTTTTGAGCTATCAAACATTTGGTGCAACACGTCTTTGTTATTACATTAATTCCAAGGCATCTTCTAATCAATAACGGATGCTTGGTGTTGAAAATCACCAAACATTTGACATCAAAAAAAGTTTTGTGGTGTATTGATTTTTCATCACCAAGCCTCCATAAAGGTGAAAACATACTATTTTGAGCTATCAAACATTTGGTGCAACAAGTCTTTGTTATTACATTAATTCCAATGCATTTTCTAATCAATAACGGATAATTGGTGTTGAAAATCACCAAGCAAAGACAATTTGGCAGAGTATTGATTTTTCATCACCAAGCATCCGTTACTAATAGAAAATACATTGTAACTATATATCAGATTATAAGATGACAAAGACTTGATGCACCAAATGTTTGGTAGCCCATAAAAAGTATGTTTTGACCTTTATTAATAGAAAATATATTGGAACTATATATCAGATTATAAGATAACAAAGACTTGTTGCACCAAATGTTTGATAGCTCAAAAGAACTATGTTTTGACCCTTATAGTAGGTGTAATCAGAGCTTCAAAAATCAAAGCTTCTAATGCCAAAAATTAAAAACAAAAACAAAAAAACAACAGTTTGTCTCAAAACTCATGAGTGGCCTGAAAATTAGTGGCTAATTTGTTATATTTATTCCCAATTTGTGTTGTTTATGATATGTCTGGTGTCAACAATGAATTATAAATTCTGACATCCATGCCAAAGACCAAGCACATAATAAAGTTTTTAAATATTTAATTCCAATCATAATGCATGAATTAAGTATGACTTTCCCAAAAAATCTTGAAATAAAAAAATCCCATACCATCATTTACAAATGCATGCGGCAGCTTTGAGACAAACTGCTATTTTTATTTGGCCTAAAAACCAATAATGGTGATGGTTTGTATTTACCAACACACAAATGCAAGGTGCAAGGACAAAAGAAACGTTTACTCTTTTTCTTGTGTTTACTGTTTAATAAATTCATTTTATCTAAAAATTGTATAATTTGTATATATTTTGTTTAGCAAATATCTAAAATACACTGTACATTTTAATAAATATTTATTTTTACATTCATTTACACATACTTTACAATAATTCATAAAAAAGTTAAATTCTTACAAGTTTGGTAAACTGGTGAATGAAGGGAAAGTTATTGCTTAGTACAATGTTTACTTCAATATTTAGATTATAACAAAACTAGAAGTATATTTGAGCTACATCTCAGGCATCAAAATAAATATTTCTCTGTTGATGTGCTTTAAAAAATGCTACTGTGTAAAAACCCCAAATTCATTGTTAAATTGGAATTGGGCAGAGCTGCCTATAATCAGGAGGAAAATAGTTAAAATTCCAGCACATTTGATTTTTTTTTTCAAATTGATAAATAATAACTTGGTTAGGATAAAGTGCACTTATGTGCCATCAAAAACTTCAAGTTTACCCTAACCATGACCTGACCCTAACTCAATAAACCATGACCCAACCCTAAACATACTCTAACCCTAACATTTTGGATGGGAGTTAAAGTATACTTTGTCCAAGACTGACTGACTGTATGTATCCAGTCTAATTTCGTTAAAATGGTTCAATCTGTGCGACAATTTAGTAGATACTTGTGTTAATCACCACTAAGCTGCTTTGGTGCTAGATGAGGGTATCAGACTCCTTGTGGTGGCATTTCATGAGGTGGGTCAAAAATGTGTTACATGGTCAAAATGGTCAAAATAACAATTGTTTGATATGATGTTGATATTATTGATCTCTTTCAATTCAAGTAACTCTTTAGCCAAATATCACTTTTGTTTTGGCATAATGGACTAATTACGGTTAATTACTCCATAGACCGCAATGCAAACTGTAATTTTCAAATGTGTTTTACTCAAAATTGCCCGTTTTTACTAAAACAAGTCATAAATCGGAATGATTAATGGTAAACAGTTCATTTTTTCAGGATGTGTTTTAAACACTTTAATAGTTACTGTGATGCATTAAACTTGAAACAGACCCCTTAGGGCCTTGGTGTTAATGACCTTCAATTAATTAGAGGCGGGCTATACAAGGGGAGAAAATGGCACATTTCAAATCATTATGTCTTAAATCTTATTTGATGCAGCTTGATCCCTTGAACATTTTGACACCAAATTTGTCCAAATCGGACAAAAAATGAGTAAGTTCTGCCCAAAAAACTGATTTGAGGGGGGAGGGGGTCTGAGGAAGGTCTAAAAATGATAAATTTGCCAATTACTGTAATTATATACCAAATTTTAGCCATGTTGGTGACTATCTGTATGTATTTGAGGTCACAGAATCCATTTGTGAATGTTCCAGCAGTGTCAAACCTTCCAAAATGGCGATATTGTCTCAATTTGGGTATCTACCGCATCCGTAGGCACCGCATCCTTAGGCACCACCACCCTTGTACTGCCAAGTTCAAACCATTGTCTCTCCTAAATTCTGTAACCCATGAAGATTAAATTACTGCCACAGATAGCAGAAAGTGTAAGCTTTTAAATGAGACATTAAACAAGTCAATAGGCCAAGGAATAGTGAATTTACATCAAATTAAGTTCGAGAACCCCTGAAAAAATGTAACAACACCACCTTTATAGCATACCCACCTAATGAAATGCCACCTTGTAAGAAGCCAAACCATAGATTTACAGAGAAGATACCCAACTCGCCGCCATAATAAAATTGGGGGTATTTTAGGGTTTTGACGATGATGCATCGTAACTTAACATAATGCACAATATTGTAAAGATGCACATACGCTTTGCGTGCAGGGTGGCATATCATTCCCGTAGAGTATTATTTACAATAAACCCACCATTTTCTTAAATTTGTCGAAAATTTCACAAAATTTTCAAGTTTTTGCCCATTGACCAGGAAAGACCCTCCTACTTGGTGAATTTCACCCAAAGACTCCCCAATTTTATCAACTTTGTCACTGAAAAAGCCCCTACTTCTGATGTGCTCGGTGGCACTCGTACGTCACTTTCATATGTGAGTGCCCCCCCCCCCCCCCCCGGGGTTCAGGTACACTCGATTCCTGCTAAAATCATCTCCAGGCGCCAAGATGTGGTGGCTAGGTGGTGCAAATAATACTTTTTGCAAATTTTAAGCAAACCTGCACGCAAATCGTGTGTGTATGTTTTCATGATGCATCGTATGCAAAAATCCGAGTACCCCATAGATTTACAGGGGAGATACCAGCCACACAGCCATTCTTATTTCATCATGAAGGCAAAATTGGGGGTACCGGTATTCAGGTTTTCACTGAAGCTGCATCGAAACATTGTCGCAACTTTAGCGTGCCCATGAGCTTTTGCGTCTTTTGTTTAGGCGCACTGTCTGCGTAAAACTTAACGCATTTAATGCGTGCTGGATACCCCCAATTTGAGCTCCATTGTTGACGATGCCATTACACAGTCTGGTATCTCCCCTGTAAATGTATTGAATACCCCCCAATTTGATCCATGCCGGAAGAAAAAAAATGGCAGTGAGTCCGGGATCTCCTATCTAAATCTATGAAGTAACCAAAAGTTGGTTTACAAATGCTTCACCTGAGATCAGCATGATGGCGTATTGATCGTCATTTTGGTTCATTTTATACTTTTTTTGAATTTTTGATCAGTGAGTTCTAATCGAATCATAATTTTTCATACACAGGCATAGGCTATGGTACCAAATATTCAGTTAAACAATTAAGGGTCAAAACATAGTCTGACTTCAAAAAAAATTTATCTACCAAACATTTGGTCGTGACGTCGAAATGACGATTGACTATGAACAAATAAAATAACTTCAACACCAACATGAGACCAAATAAAATTTTGCACTAAATTGCACATGTGTTGAATTGCCATACATTGCCTCAAATGTTTGCTACCGATTTATATACTTTAAAATTTGATCACATATATTTGGTGATGTCACAACCAAATATTTGGTAGCGAAAATTTTGTTTGAAGGCCGACTATGGTTTGGCCCTAAGCATTGCTCAATTAATTCTCAACAATTAATTAATTCTTATCTTAATGGACTTCATAATAAATTATAAATACCCCGGTACATAGGCCTATGTCTCCAAATATTTTCTGACCATTTCATATTTTCACCATCATTGAATTATGTACACTTTATACTATTATTGAAGTCATTAAATTTCACGAACATCTGAATGCAATAAATACATGAAGTAAACAAGCGTATCACCTAGCATAGTATGGAAGATTTATCGTTTTACAAGGTCCTTGAGTTTATCGACCAATCAAACACGCGCAGTGCATTTTCGCTATCGCTGCACAGTCGCACACACACTCTCGGCATATGCACCCTGCATATTTATTTTGTAGGAAATTTAATAATAATAAGTAGCAATTTAAGTTAAGATCAGTGTTACCAGTGGGCTGTCAAACAAACCCCCATTCCAGGCTATACGGTGGTTCTATATATTTTTGAACTCATCAGTTGTGAAAGTGCCTAGACACTCTGTAATTGGACTTTGAATTTTGACTCACCGCTGTATCTTCATTCAATTTCAGAATGGGTCCATGTTCATGGGTTGCACATTGAATAACTGAAATGGTGTGGGTGGTGGGGGAGGGGGACAAAACATGGGATGCCCTTTCCCATGCTGACAGGGGCAATTAGGCGTTGAACACCCGGTAAGGCCAGACAATATCGGCGTACTACTAACAGGGTGCCCAGAAAAAAGACCACCTGCAAAATCAGCTGGAGATTGCGATAAAGGAGCAGCAAGTTGTTCTTCACAGTCCATAAGAATGCCTTGTTCTGTCAGCAATTGTTGTTCTGTTTGAAACTGAAGAGGGTTCATCAAAGCTTGCTGAGATAATGGAAGGTTAAAGTTAGTATGTCCCATGAAGGATGAGGTCATATCTTTGCCTGGATGCGTTTGGAGCAGAACACCACCGTCTGGAATTGATGCAAGACTGGATGGGGTGAAAATGTCTTTGCCTGGAAGCGTAGCGAGCTGAGGCATCTCTTTACCGGAAAGTGATGAACTTAGACTTGAAGGTGGAATCATGCTGACTTGTAAAGATGAGTCCATGACAGGAATTCCTTCATTGATGGAGCTTGAATTGGACTGTCCAGATGTATACAATGATGACGAAGTTGAGGTGTGGTACAACGATGGCACACTGCTGGCAGAAGAGTCGGGCATGAAGCAGGAGCTGCTTGAAGATGAGGTACCTGTTCCTGATTTGGAGCTGGATGATGGTGCAGACAGGCTAGACAAGGACGACACTGCAGGATTGGAGGAAGATGAATTGGAAGTGAAGTCAGACGATTGCAAACTTGTGCTGGAGGATGAAGTCAGCGTGTTGTCTGTGTCAGGAGCATCATCTTGACTAGATGTTTTTTCTTGTTGCCATGGTGACAGGGGCTGTGGAGAGTGGGATGGAGATGACTCGAAAGATTCATTCATGAGGAAAGAGACGGCACTCTCGGCTTCCGCGATAGATGCGTCCAGCGATGATTCCGTGAGGGCGTATCCTACTGAAGATTTGGGGTTTCCTAGAGGTGACATGTTGTAGGCCTTCAGGATTGGCATTCTTGGGGATAGAAGACTTGAATCACTCAGCATGGGATCATCATCTGGAAATTTGAAAAAATAGAGAAAATAACAGAAATTAGGAGATGTGGCTGACTATTATAGGCCTACTGAAAATATCATTTCAAATATCTTTCTGTGATTTCAATCATTGAGGGACATTGTAGCGATACTGGTCAGTGCAAAGTCTGGGTCTGTATACGTATAGTATAACCCTCTACAAAACTTTATTACTCTTAGCAAGCAAGAAAGCCCACAGGCAGTGAGCAACTAGCGCCCTCAGTTTGGTCTTTTACTTATCAGTACTACTTTCCCCGCGCATGTAAAACACACAGGCGCAACGCGAAAAAGTTTGTAAATGCATATCCGCGAGGTTGTGCGCGAGTATTATATTGCACACATGGGAAAGCATTCAATATATTTTTAATGCTTCTCCACTATTTGACCAATAAAAAGATTGCATACTATCAAAGGGGCAATTCATGATCCACTTTTCACCCTCAAGGTCACCGCTATCAAAATTGAGTTTTTTTAGCTTATACGAATCCTCAACTGGTATATGTTACGATCCCCAAACCATTCTTTCATATTTGCTTGCATTTTTGAGAAAAGTGAGAAAATGTGTCATTTTCTAATTATTGTCGGGGCCGGGACAGTAATTACAACACAGTAGCCTATGAAGATTTTCAAAATGTTAAAAAGCTTGTAACTTGGAAACGAATGGTCAGAATCAAGTGAAATTTTCAGCATATATTTATATTGTACTCTTCTTTTTATTTAGCTATAAAAGAGGCGAGGTTTTTGCACATCAAAATCATGAATTGCACCTTTAACTTACAAAATATTCAAGAAGTGTAGCAATATAATATCTAAATGTCCATATAGCTCCCCTTACCCTAAACAACTTCAGGAGTCATTGCTTTTTAAAGAACCCCTGAATTTGGAACGACCACAAGCGGGCGATACATTTTTTTTTTACTGTGCGTCTCCCTTAAACTTCATCGAAGATGGGTCATTTAGGTACGCCTTGATTTTGTACACACAAAGTGCGCCAAAACAATGAATGTTTGGACTCCATACAAGCTAAGGAACAACTTCGGGACAAAGCTATACGTCCCCAATTTGTCTTAAATACAGGAATAAAACTGGCACAGAGTCTGTGGTCTCCTTTCTACTACTCTAAATTTCTATGAAAGCAACACAATTGCATGTGCATTTTACGCAAGTTCACAACACTTTTTTCAGGAGTGCATATTGGGGCAAACTACACGAAAGCTGGAAATGTACATCCATGCATGTAGATTCCTGGAATGTACGCATGCATGTACATTCAACTCGATACGATCATGCGCTTTACACTCTGCCTGTGCGTTGACATGCGACTTGATAGTACACGCAGGTATAACGCGTAAGCACGAACACATACATGCAGTTGAATACGCAGCATGAATCCATATCTGGTTGACGCGTCATTGTGTGGACACAAATCTCAAGCTCAACTCCTGGAATGTCTGTCGATGTAAATTCCCAGCTCTCTTGTAGTTTACCCCATTGTCGTACTAATGAGGATTGGAAGTGAGTGTTGCATACTTCCCTATTGCCAGGCTATTGCACTAAATTTCAAAGATCTATGTGATACAAGATCCTCATACAGCTCTTTTACCAGTCCGACTTGTATTGCTTTTGGAACATAAAATTTTTCATCAATTGGTTGACTTAAAATCCTTGAATCCCATTGGTCGAAAGCCAATTTATAGCCGTATTACATATTTTAAGTCAAAAATAACCTTGACTGCGTAATCATGAAGTTATCACGCAGGGATGACTGTGCGTGATGTGTTTTTATTGCGCGCTTACAAAAGTCGCACACGCAAAATTATCCTTAAACCGTGCAATGCGGTTATACATTACCTGTTTGGCAAATCCGTATTACTAGGTTGACTTTTATCATTTATGAAGACAATTTGGGTAAATTTAAAATCTAATTCTGCATAATTTACATTTTAATAATAAGATCCATGCCTACACCTACAGATGTGCACCAAGTGATAAATTCGTTACCCCCGTTTGTTCTTACGCAATACGGAAAATACCTACCTGAGTATGGTTGGGTGCTGTATCACACGAGGCCGATACAGCACCCAACCATAGATATCTTTCCATATTGCGTGAACAAACAGTGGGTAACTATTATAATAGTATTATTAAGCTGGTTTCAGACTTGCCTGTCGTGTGTTCATATATACGACCAGCGTGACGTCAAAAATTTAAAGTGCTCAAACTCAACATTGTCGCGCCGTACGACAAGCCGATATATCGATTACCCTGCCGTGATGGTCGCAACAACACAATAGTCGGAATAAATTCAGCTTTTCTTGCGACAGACCATTGCAGCAATATGCAAATGTCTCGTGCTACAGTACGACAACTCAAAATTGCAAATTTATGCTTGGTCGTCTGCCGCAATTACAGCTAGTCTAAAACCACCTTACCAAGCGTAGTTCTAAGCGTGCGCTATAGTTGTTGGATTTAATTCGTGAACGCATGTTTATAGCAAGTACGCAGTGGTCCCTGACGCAAGCGTATATTTTCAAGGTTTTTTAGTTCGCGTGTACGCACAAGGCTCTGAGTACGCGTTCACGAATTAAATCCAACAACAATAGTTGTTGGTATTATACATGCGAGACTTATATATGCTGCTTTCATATTTGTGTAGTTTTGCAGCTTTGTCGCTGCATGAATATTTTTTGCAAAAACTTGCCGCTTCCGGTTGTCGTAGCGGTGCAGCTACATGTCGCTGTGAAAATCGATATCGGCAAGATTTTTCGAGTTGAAATGAATTCAGCTTTCAGAGCGACATGAAGCGGCAAATATGCAAAGTGACAAAACTGCAAAGCTACAAAAGTGTGAAAGGAACCAAGCGACAAAACTGCAAAGCTACAAAAGTGTGAAAGGAACCAAGCGACAGAGGCTGCAAAGCGACAATAAGTATGACTAGCTGTCGTTAAAAAGATTAAAAATATAAATGCGCGTTGGCGTCAATTGTTTGTGGCAGTAATTTGTTAACACGTACTCAAAGTCGTGAGCTGTGGAGAGGCCTGCATGATCACTAACTTTGACGCGTTCACAAATTAAATCCACAAACAATAGCTATTGTTGTTGGATTTAATTTGTGACCGCGTGTTACGCTGGTACCCCTTGATGTGGGCGCTTCACTATATGGGTATACGCTGGTACCCTTGATGTGGGTGCTTCACTATACTTTGATCAACACCAAATAGGCGGGCCTCTTCACATCTAGAATTGATACAGATAAGCATGTGCTAGCCGAACGCAGCATAACTGCAGAAGACGCAGCACACGTTGAATGCGTGACTCTCGCATCAGTATCTACGGTGCGCGTGTAACTGGGATTATGTTTACTCGCGGATGAAGAAAAGCCTCATAATTCCCGCCTATTTGGTGTTGATCAAAGTATATATGGGTACCAGCGTGTTACGCTGGTACCCTTGATGTAGGCGCTTCACTATATGGTTCAGACTGCCCATCACCACAGCTAGGTAACGGCTGATCATAATTATTGTTGCTTCAAATAATTTTCGGACATGAAAATTCAGAGCCTTGCATCACAGTATTGCATGTGCAATTTACGCAAATTATATGCAACGCTTTCCATTCGCGCACGATGTCGCAGTGCTGTTATTACTGATTGGAAACGGTGCTGCGTACTTCCTGATGTCCGGCTTGTCACAGCTTGTGAATACGCGTTTGCTGCGTTCAAATTGTCAATTTGTGTCCGAAATTTATTTGAAACAATAGTCAAAATTTTGACCAGTAGAATTACACAACTTATACCAGCTCACTTGCCCTATCTAACTTCAAGGCAATTGTTCGTGAGTAGAAGGTTTTGGCGAAGAGGTTGACAAAATGGTGATGTTTACATGCGCGACCTCTGCATGACACAACGTGTTTAACTACGCGTTATAAGAAATTCGCGCAATCACCAATGCGTTACACGTGTACCGGTAACTGTTTGACGCTGAAAACAAATGCCTTCTTATTTTGGATAAGACATCATAGCCCAGCGTAACCGCGTGTCTGCAGCAAATACGGTACAAATATGCAGAGGTGTCCGAGCGTACATTTTCAAGGTTTTTTTGTGCGCATTTACGCTCAAGTAACTCGGAGTACGCGCTCACAAATAACATGAATAAAACCCAACAACTACAGATGCTAACGAAGATTCAAGATAAGTTGAAAAGCGTGCGTTAAGATTGGCGTACACGACACGATTTGAAAGGAAAAACAACTTTGAGAAATACTATTAGGCCCCCAATTATCACAACCTTGAAATGAAAATCTTAGACTAAGCTCAGAGAATGTTGTCCCATGCATTTATGCATTCACAAATTAATAATTGTCTTACCATATGCATCCTGACGCCCAATAACTACAAATCTCTTCAGCTGTCCATTCTGATCACAAAGATTGTTGTAATCAAATCGGCTGGTGGTTGGTGTCCCAACGAGACTTCCGGAACTTGCACTTGCTATCAATGAGAGTCCAAAGATCTTGCCTTTATTGACACGAAGGCTCACTGGGTATGCTGCTTGAGGCCCTTTGTTCTTGTGGAACGGATAGGGGTCATTAAAGTTGGTTCTGTCTCTCAATACAGTCTTTGGAAACGGCGGAAAGTCTGGATATCTGCTCTGGTCAGAATTGTCATTAGCTTTCCTCTTCTGGGCTGCACTAGCACGACGAACGCGGATGAGAAGTTCTGGATGATTTCTCTTGAAAAAACTATGTTGGAAGTACTGGAGATTGCCACTGGAATTGGAAGGAGGCCACGGCTGCTGATGAGTGTGCGAGTGGGAGCTGTTTGAAAATTCACATGAATTTGGGTGAACTGACGCGATTTTCTTGAAGCCATACAAATTCAGCTGTCGTACGAAACTGGAAAAGTTCTTGGTTTTGAACATGGAGTCGATACATTTCAGAACTTCATGTTTGAATTTCAAAGCATCGATATTGATACACGTACCGTCTTCAGACCAATTTATCGATCGGTAAAAGTCATCATTTACAAGCTTCCATAATTTTGCCGGAAAAGTATTTGAGCTGACTTGCATCTCCGACGGAAAGGCTTTACTTTCTTGGCGGGGACCTCTGATGTCCAACATTTTGGGCAGTATTTTGCGTGCGTGGTCCATGCGTGAAAAGCTGCAAGTGAACTGGAAGAATTCGTAACGCACTTATGAAATTCGAACCGAACGCGTTCGCGTACTTCTTGTGGGAGAAATCAGCTGATTGGGCGTGGCAGAATCGTGCTCATTGATTGGATGAATTATGACACACCCACAAAACTTTGCTACATCGTGATTGGCTCAAAGTTCTCAGTATCACTATCGTGTCACTATCCCAAAACTTGGTAAGTTTTCAGCATCAATAAAATAAAATAAAATAAAATAAATAAATAAATAAATAAAAAATAAAATTTTACAAAAAAATCAGGGAAGAGTAAATTAATAATAAATTTAAAAAAAAATACACTTATGGATTTTGGAATTGGGCAGTGTTTCAGTTTTCCAGGAAATCACCCAAATTCTGGGAAATTCTACTCAATTTCGGGTAATTTTTTGGGAAATGAAATAATTCCAGGTAATTTCGAGCAATCTGGAAATTTTCAGTCAAATTGGCTATTTTTACGCAAATTTCAAGATTTTAAAACAATTTAAGCTAAAATTTGCTGATTTTACAGAATTCATAACAACTTTTCATTCGATCATGATCGAGCAAAGTTTTTTGATAAAAAATAATTAGCTGTCCCCCTAAAATTCTAACCTTCCGCCACTATTTTTTTGGCGGCCACTGACCAAAAAATTGCACATTTATAGCAAATTTAGAGATTCCATGAAAACTCAATGTATTTTGGGAAATTTTGGCTTCTATTTCAGGAAATTAAAATTGTTAATGTGGAAACACTGAATTGGGATTTTATTGAAATAATATTCCACTTTTCTGTGGGTTTTTAGTGCATATTTAAAATCTGCATAAATTTGGACCTTCTTTCTTGTTGAATCAAAACAAATGACTTAAAGATGTCGTCAGGATCAAAGTCCTGATCATTTTAGGGATTAAAATCCCAAATGCCCTTTCTTACCTAGATATAACCATACCCCATATTTTTAATGGCCCAACAACCAGAGGACACTTCCTAAAAAATACCCTTGGGTCCCAGGGATTTGTTCATATCAAGGGGCAATTGTTGAAGGACAAGAGAAGCCATTGTGCAAAGAAATTTATATAGGGGAATCTGGACTCCCTGCCATTTTAATTTGACTGCAGTTTAAATTCTATGGGATGGCGGCCATCTTGGATTGTCACTCATGGAGGGTGATTTATTGTACGTCCAGCATTTAGTCCAGACTGTTTAAGTCTCAGCGTGCCACACTTCGAGAGTCTTCAAAACGGATTAGCGGGAAAATTTGCGTACTTTGATCAGAGCAAGTTGCAATACACGCCACTGGAAACGCAGACACGGTTGCAATGCACACACTGTATATACATGTAAGTCAAATGAAGATTTACGTGATCTGCCTGGATATTGGGCCAAACTCTGAATCTATCCTGAGGTACAATAACTCTGCTCCATGAACGACACAAGATGGCGGCGAATCTAGATTCCCCTATAAGATTTCCTTGCTTTTTGCTCCCTTTAAAAAATGCTTCATGACAGAACCTGCATGGGGGTCTTTTTGGTGATGGACCAAAGATTATTGGGTCTATTAGAGGTTTAGTGATGTTACAGTATACAAATAATGAATGTTTATGAGTGCAATGGTACAAATATTTCATGAGGTGAAAGATCAAATGCTCCATATAACAAGGCAAAACCGAGTTGAATGGGGCATTTGATCTTTCACTGAATGAAATATTTGTTCCATTGACACAAATAAGAAACATTCATTATTTGTTTTAT
>JXSR01S049957.1:77308-91507 GCA_000969725.1 Ophiothrix spiculata
GTTTTTTATTAATTAATGTTACGGTACTTCTTTTGCTGTATATAGTTTGTAAATTAGTTGCACTTTCGATTTTGGTCAGGAAACATAACCCTACCATCTACTTATACTCACTTACTTGATGGCGATAGATGTTGTTAATAAAAGTACTATGGGAATTATAACTTAAGGCACAGTGTCAAGATTTATGTTTCTTTATATACATGTATACATCTATGGTCTATCATTTCATATTCATGCAGGCGGCGGCGGACATGATTTATACAAGATACTAGATTTAGGAACGAGGGATTTCTAAAACGCAAATTTAGGGTACGATTTACGTGTATTTCTATTGGATCACGTGACTCACGTATTGAAGAAAAATTACAAAAGTGTTCTTATAGTAATCAGCATAATTATGTCATTCTAAATCCGCCGGGGTTCACACGTGAACCCCACTTTTTATATCAATTTATCATATTTTTTTACCGATTATATTTTTAATGATCATCCCGGAAGTTGATTGTTCCACGAATCCCAACGGCTTCACACCAGAGGCGGTATAGGACATGATGTCACCGGAGGATCGGCTACGATACCGTGTACCGTCCGGCAACCTGTAACAGTTGCCACGGCCACCCTCCTCTGTATTCATGCCCGTAGCCGAGATTTGACAATGTATAGAAAAGGTCCAAAAATTCCCTAAACGTCCACCAAAAGAACAACTAAATCACCAAAGCATGTAAACGAATGTAGTTTCTTAAAATAAAGAAATACTACAAAATAATACTGCAAATGCTATGAAAACTACTGATTATTTTTGTTTGTTTTGTTTTGCTGGTCACTTTGTCAAAACCACTTAAATTAGTTTAGGGTCGACCAAAACGCCGGGCCAAAACGAAATATTTTCCTCCAAAAGGTCCACTTTATTCAAATTCGCACCCCCCCCCCCCCCCCCCCCCCCCCCTTGTCTACGGGCCTGACTATGGGGCAAACTACAGAGAGTTCGGAATGTACATCCATGTACATCGATGTACATTCCAGGAGTTGAGATTGTGTCTACACGATGACGTGTCACCAGGTGTGGATTCACGCTGCGTATTCAACTGCGTGTATGTGTTTGCGGCTAAGCGTTATACCTACGCGTACTACCAAGTCGCTCGTCAACGCGCACGCACACGCAATGCGTGAGGCGCATGAACGTAAATATCTTCAATATCATGGGTATTTTATAAAAATATTCAATTGCTTGCAAGTCCTTTATTTTGAGCAAACAAGTTAATCAAAGTTATGTCAAATTTTGCCATGTCCGGAAAAGGTACACTCAAAAAAATAATTTGTTGAATTTACTTTAAAAAAATATGTGCAACACGGTTGCCTTGATTTTATTAAGTAGGTGCAACAAGCATTTATTCACGTATTTTGTACTTAATTGACACGGTTTAAAAGAACTCTTTTTATTTGAGTTACAAACACATAATATTGCCGATAAATTGCATCTTATAAACTCAATTTAGTAAAACGTTAACTTAACTGAATAGCGTCAGTAGCTTCCACATAAATAAAATGCTTAAATTGTGCTTGACTTACAACAAATTAATTGAAATTAAAAAAAAATGAATCGATTTCACTTTTTCTTGAGGAGGAGATTTCTCGATTGGTTCCTTATTAATTTTTAATTACATTTACAGACATGAGAAAACTTACCTTAGTACCTACCTGAAATCGAACCTGGGTCTCTGGATCAAGAGTCTGATGCTTTGCTGTATGTGCCACAGAGCCATTCACATTCTCAAAACAGCAGAACATAAATTTATATGTGAAATGTAAATGTTCCATAGTAACTCATCATAACATTGTATAAAAACTACCCAATGAATGTATTGGACCTTCTTGTGTATATTCTTGTGTATATTAAATCATATTTGACCAGATAAACGTAAAAAATATGAATTTGGCTTCTTTGAGTGTCCTTTTTACTATAACTCAAGATTTATTTGTAGGCTACATTATACTACAATTTTCTCTACTTCTTTTTACTTAACTGATTTGAGTTTGGTGTACGCAAAAGAATCAATTTTACATTTTGTTATCTTCATGAAGGTGTTGTCAACTTAATATTTCTACTTGTTGGTTCTACTTTTGTATTTAGTTGATCGAATTGAAATACATTATGTCATTGTTACTCATTCATGTTACACATAATATTTACTTACGTTTACTTAACTACTTTAACAGGCTTTATTCAGTAAATACGATGAAAACATAACGGCAGCTAGATAAATTCAAGTAACACTTGCTCAATTTTTGTACTCATTCACCGTACTCATAATTATTGGACCCATGTTGTCAGTGCAACTCCAATATGTCAAGTTTAAATAACTTCATGTTATTTAGAGTGATAAGAATGCATATCTTATGAGTAATATCTGCAAATTAGATTTTTTACGTAACTCAAATTAATATTTTCTAAGTAGCATGAACTTAGCGTAAGTTTCATTTTTTTGAGTGTACAAAATAATGGCAAAAGACAAGATCGATCATCGTTGATTACAAATTACTCATAAAACATTCCCGTTACTCACGTTACCGTTACTCGCGTTACTATTTTTTTTTCTTTTGGCAAGAAATACAGCAAAAATTCCTTGGAAATAATCTAATATGATTTGTAAGAGATTATTTCATTATATTTAGTCTGTTACAGCACAATTTTCATCCCCAAATACTTATAAATCAGCACATAGCTTTCATTTTGAATTCAGTCAGAACTTAAGATAGTGCCTATGAACCTCTAATACTGGCTAAAAATAAGTGAATGACTTCATTTTGTCTCTAAAAATATAGATTATGTTTATGTTTACTTGTCTAAATCCCTTTATCACACTTAAACTATAAGAGCACCTTTTAATCCACACTTCATTAACACAAATTGAAATAAAGTGCTTTAAAATGAACTAAACTTGAAGAAGACAATCAGGGCTCTCTACAATTAACAAACAGCAACATATAAAGCTGCAAAATTGTTTGTAAGGTTACTCTGTATTTTCTCTTAATAGTGAAAATGTATCAGAAACATGCATTCAGTATTTGCTTTTACCATCAAAAGCCTTACTGTACTCGCGTTACCTGTTACTCGCGTTACCATTTTTGAAGGGCTCTGTATTTTCTTGTTGAAGCAAATGTTCAGTTCTTATGATTATTTTCTGATTTAGTATGAAGGGTATAAGGAAAATTTAAAATGGCATAAAAATTAGGAGGTCAATATTTGTAAAAATGTGTTTTTGATTGTTACTCGCGTTACCTTTAAAAAGACATTCACAGTTGTCGCCCATGTAGCTAAAACTGTAATGTTAGAATACACCTTTTTTTTACCTTAAGTGGGAGCTCAACTACCTCTTCAGAAAACGTAATTTAAACACGAAAAAATGGTTTTGGATAGGGTAAAAAAGTTCATTTCATGATCCAGACATATGTTAGCGATAAATTGTAAGTAAAAATGAAGTTCAGAAGTGAAGTTGATTTTTTGACTCATGTCCCTATTATCATGGAAATGCCCTAAAGTAATACCTATTTTTAAAAAGAACGATGTTGAAGAATTTTCGAATTATAGACCCGTATCAGTTCTGCTGTGTTTTTGAAGTTCTTGAACGTCTGGTATTTAATAGATGATGCATTGAGTACATTGACTCTCATGGAATTTTGAATAAACATCAATATGGTTTTAGGGCTAATCACTCAACGGGCATGGCTATTATGCAACTTGTTGATAAAATTAAAAATGTCGTTAAAAGAAAAAGAAACATCTATAGACATATTTTTAGACATAACCAATGCATTTGATACCATTGACCGTGCATTCTCCCATATAAAATGGATTGTTATGGTTTTAGAGGTGTTGTATATCAGGGGTTTAAAAGTTATTTAAGCGACTGAAAACAATTTTGTTAAAATTGGTTCAAATAGTTCTGATCAGCAAAACACATTGTGTGGCGTCCCACAGGGTTCAATTTTAGGGCCTCTGTTATTTATATTATAATTAACGATATTACAGAAACATCCGGTATTCTTGATTTTATATTACATGTATTTGCTGACGACACCACGATTTTGTATTCACCCAAGGACATTTTCAGTAAAATACCACTTATAAATACAGAACCCCTGAAGTAAGTAACTGGTTTAAAGCCAATGAACTCACTGTTATGCAAGCAAAACAAATTTTATCGTGATTGGATGACAGATGTTACTGAAAATGAAGCAATTTTAAATGTAATATTGTCCTTAATGGATCTGAGATTTCTCGTGTAAAAAGTTTTTGGGAGTAACAATTGATGAAAATTTAACTTGGAAAAATCACATTGATAATGTCTCAAAGAAAATGTCATGCAATATTGGTGCTATGAATAAGATAAAGCATTTTATTCCAAAAAGAATATCATATGGTGGCTTGTCATTAAGTGGGTATGCTAAAAAGGTGGTGTTGTTACATTTTTTCATGGGTTCTTGATGTAGATTCACTATTCCTTAGCCTATGGACTTGATTTATATTTCATTTGAAAGCCTACACTCTCTGCTATTTGTGGTGTTAATTTGGTTTTCATGGGTTACATAATTTAAGAGAAACAATGGTTTGAACTTGGCAGTACAAGGGTGGTGGTGCCTACCGAATGCGGTGCCTACGGATGCGGTAGATAGCCAAAATTTAGAAAATCACCATTTCAGAAGGTTTGACGCTGCTGGAACATTCACAAATGGATTCTGTGACCTCAAATACATTAAGATAGCTACCAACATGGCTAAAATTTGGTATATAATTACAGTAAATTAGCAAATTTATCATTTTTAGACCTCCTCAGAATCCTCTCCCCTCAAATCAGTTTTTTGAGCAAAACTTACTCATTTTTTGTCCGATTTTGATAAATTTGGTATCAAAATGTTCAGGGGATCAAGCTGCATCAAATAAGAGGTAAGACAGAATGATTTAAAACGTGCAATTGTTCTCCCCTTGTATAGCCCGCCTCTAATTAATTGAAGGTCATTAACACCAAGACCCTAAGGTCTGTTTCAAGTTTAATGCATCAAAGTAACTATTAAAGTGTTTAGAACATATCCTGAAAAAATGAACTGTTTACCATTAATCATTCCAATTTATGACTTGTTTTAGTAAAAACGGGCAATTTTGAGTAATTAAAATTTTGAAATTACAGTTTGCATCGCGGTCTATGGCGTAATTAACCTTAATTAGCCCATTATGCCAAAACAAAAGTGATATTTGGCTAAAAAGTTACTTGAATTGAAAGAGATCAATAATATCAACATCATATCAAAAAATTGTTTTTTTGACCATGTAACACATTTTTGACCCACCTCATGAAATAAATAAATAAATACTAGGGATTTATAGTGCGCTATGCCTCCCAGATTTTTAATTCCACTCGGTCTCTGCACACTTTACAGGTGTTTGCTGACCACTGTGGCCCTAGTAAGCTCCATTCCACACCAAGCATCATTTCAGGTTCTGCGACAACCTCTAGGGGCGCTGAACCTTAATCAGCCCACATACGTACAATCGCTGCCCGGATCAGGTCCCCGAGTTTCGTACGGGTTTCCACGAGACAATTAGCAGTTAGTTCCTTGTCCAAGGAAATTTCAAGCACACTCAACTTTTTTTGGCACCAGCGGGGTTCGAACTCGGGACCTTCCGCACCGCAAGCGAGCGCCTTACCGTTTGAGCTAACTTGACTGCTTGACTGCCACCATATACACTGTACTGCTCATTAGTACTTCCATATATTAGTTACGGTATTTTGGTTTGGGGATGTTCGTGCAAAACGTACTTAGACAAAATTCTCAAGTTGCAAAAATGGGCAGTACGTATTATTTCCACAAGCCATTATCGAAGCCATACAGGACCGGGGGTCGATTTCACTAACATTACGATGCATCGTAGCTAACGAAGGGTTCAAAAAGATGTGAAAACCCTTCGTAAGTGTTCACCGCATCGTAAGATATATGAAATATGCAATTGAAAAATCGAACCCTTTGTTAATGTTTGCGTGGGATCAAGAGGTGGTTTTAGCTAACGATGGGTTTGGGTCTTACGATGGGTTAACGATGCATTTTAACGTTAGTGAAGTCGACCCCTGGGCGGTGGCGGTGGAAGTGGAGGTGGAGGTGGAGGTGGCGGTGGCGGCGGCAGCGACGACGACGATGAATTGGTATAAAACCAGCGCTGTCACCTCCGGAGCCTTATTTCACCCTTTATATGATGAGCACTGCATTTGTGGTGGTGACGATGGGATAAGTTCCTTGAACTGTAGTTTGTTGTCTTGTTTGGGTATACATTAACACTCTCCAGAGGTCTCTGGACTTCGGACCAGACTTTGGTGGGTTAGACCGGTTTTATGGGATCCCAACCGTCGCGCTTCCCTTCGAGATAGTTAAAGTTGTAGACCATCATTGATGTACTAGTAAGTTACTGCTTGTTCAGGCTAGGAGCAGATGGTATGAGTGGCTTAAACCAGCGTGCCAAACCAATGCCCCGCATTATGAGGGTCACTAGCTGGGTCCACGTGAGTCCACTGGGCAGAGATTGCACTACTGGAACAAGCTGGAACGTGCAATATCGTTCAGGATAATGGTCGACACAGGAACCTAGTCTTACTGGAGTATTAGTTTTTCAAATGGTGCATTTTAGGTACTTTGAGCACGAAATTGAACAAAACAAATATTTTTATGATGTGTAATCATTTTATTTTGCCATAAAAAGACATAAATGGGATTGTCAGATGTAGTTATTGACTTGCTCTTGAGAAAAAATTTCCTATGTTGCGAATAATGCCTATTTTGAATGATGACAATATGTCAATTGGCGGCCATTTTGAATCTGGCAGTCATCTTGGATTTTCAAAATAAGTGAAATATGATTAAATAAGGCATTTGTGATTCGTGCTAGTCATTTTTAACTCAAACCATGTATGGTTAATGCTGCCAAAACGATGAAATTTTGATTTTTGTGTTTTCAATCGGTGATAATGGGGGCCATTTTGAATTTTCAAGATGACCGCCATATTTGAAAAATGCAAAAATGGCTCCCATCCTAGCATAATTCAGTATAAAATTCTCTACCTTCATGCCAATTTTCATGCTTTTATAAGAAACCGCACAATTTCGCCAAAAACCTGCTAAAAATATCCTCAAGTATCGAGTATACTCCCAATAACAACAAATTTAAAACCATCATGCCGCCACCACGCGCGTCTCATTTTACCGCTACACGGGCCACGCGTGTGACACGCACTGCGTCAGTTGCTGTTGTGCGATGTTAAGCAACGCACACGCAAATAAAAGGTCATCGGGTCACGCCCGTCCTTTACTGAGAGAACGCTCAGATTGCTTCTGCCGGCGGTCTAGAGATATATACCTCAATGTCTATGAAAACGCCAATAAAGCGCGCGTATGCACCATACAAACACGTGAGTCTATCATATTACGCGATGATCGTCATGCCTGGACTGACTGAAATTATCTTATAGGGATAAGTAGACTTTAAGTAAGAAATAAGGGCGTGTTCACACATAATTTGGTCATGACTATATTCTCGCTCGTGGGCGGCTTTAGCGCGAGACAACTTAGCAGCTGCGTTCACACTGGGACACGCCTTGCGCGTCAAAACTAATGGCGCGTCACCTTTAGTCACGAGCGAGACACTTTCTATAATTGCGTTCATACTGGGAATTTGGTCATGAGTGGCTCACGAGCGAGAATATAGTCATGACTAAATTCTTCGGTGTGAACACGTCGTTAGTTTCATAAAGTATTTCTTTATTAAGTCACACATAAAAGGCATTAAAATGTTGAAAGATGGTTATTAATGACAATAACAACTTTGCACCATCTTTTAATTCGGTCATTGTTTAAAATCGTCGGTGTTTGTTTTGTGCATTGGTACTTTTCTTCGAGAGCTATGCTCCCTCAGAAAAGTACCTCGGCCCAAAACAAACACTTCCGATTTTAAACAATGGCCTCAAAAAGATGATGCGCAGTTATTATTGACTAAAGAATGATATTAAAATTGGTGTTCCACAAGGGTCGATCCTAGGTCCGCTACTTTACATTAGACTTGATCTAAGATCTTGTTAACATGCAAACAGGGATATTTCATATACCGACCTCGTTTATACCTTGGATATAATTAGAGCCACGTTTTGTGTCATCTTTGTTACTCTGGGGCATTTAATTAAGCGATAAAATTATTGACCTAAAAGGGAACGAGTCCAGTTTAGAAAAACATATCAAACATTCAAAAACTGAGTGAACTTACGTAACTAATTGTCAACTCTACCAGTTGTTACAAAAACACAATAAAATGTTACCCTTCTTAATGTCAATATAAGTAGTCAAAATAATAACATCGAGTAACTCATATAGATCCAAATGTCTAAACACATTAATCATGTTAATCATAAATTTACTAAATTGGTCTTTCCGAACCGCACTTACAAGATAAAACATGTGAATATTTAAAATCTACCGGGTTACAATTTGAGTACATTGACAGATTTGGTAGAAAATCTGGAGGCGCTGGTATGTATGTTTGAGTCGATACACATCAAAAGATACGGCATTGCGGTAAAGCTGATTTTGAGATATCAGGTTATCATTATGGAATTTGAACTTGCAAATAAAATGTCACTAAAGTATTCCTGAGAGTTGATCAGCCAACTCCAACAGATTTGACATTATGGAATTTGATAATTATGTCGTCGGACAATGAGTATCATTATGATCATGAAGTTCGCATTTCTCTCCAACGAGTCGCAGTGCACCCTGACGATGAAGTTGTTCAAAGAGTCCATACTCAGCCGAAAAGTTATGAATGGTGTGCGTTATATCAAACGTCTTATTTTCATAGTAATGATACGGGACAGTGTTACCACTAGGACTGGTTGGAAAGGGGTAAAAGCCATACAGTGAGATTTTGGCACAGAATCCTGCCAAGAACGTGTAGACTATGAGCCCTGTCGTTGGCAATTTAATGTCCCATGTCCTGGAGAAAAAACAGAAGAGGTACACATTATAATGACTTATGTTTCCTGATCTGGATTTCACTTGATCTTGTAATATTTAAGAGTGCTGCTCAATTATGTTTAGAACGTCGATCTTTAACAAACATAGTTTCAAGTAGGACACTTAAATGAAGTAGCAGTCTACACTGTCTGTTTTTATGAAAAGGGATCCTGAACGGTCACTAGGAAAATAAACTAATTTAAATGCACGTGCCTACTGTTTATCTTTTAAAGATCGTATAATTTTTCGCTGACCGTGGCACGATAGACTTTGCATAAAGCCCGAACATTGCTGACATAAAACCAGCTGATATTTACAGTGGACACAATACTTATCGGTTCCTGCACCATATTCAATTACATAATTGTTTGGGGGCTCATCCGGAGGTACGCATCAGATGAACCAATGTCATAATAAATACTTGTATGAAGTCAGTATAATAAACCAAACTGTAATTTATTTTAGAAAATATGCACTTTTCAAAAACGTACGCCTCATAATAATTGTATGGGGGCTAACAAATTCGGAGGTACATGTCAGACTAAGAATCAATTGAATAAAAATAGAATAGGCCAAACAATTTCTTGGAGAAAATACGCACTTTCAAATACTTAAGCCTCATTCAGTTAAATTACATCATGAAGAATTGTATGGGGCTAATCCGGAGGTACGTGTCAGATAAATCAATTGTATAATCATTACTTGTATGAAGTCGGTATATTAGGACAAACAGTCATTTCATGTAGAAAATATATACGTACTTTTCGGTTTCCGCTCCTCATTTAATTAAATACATCAAGAGGAATTGTATGGGGCTAATCGGAAGGTACGTGTCAGATAAATCAATTGTATAATAATTACTTGTATGAAGTCGGTATATTAGGACAAACAGTTATTTCTTGGGTAGTGTACACAAAAATACAGGGTAGGGCTAGCATTTACAAATTGGGCGATGCACTCTGCATCTCTGAGTATACTATCCAATACATCAATGTTGACCTACAGGAATATTCGTCTTACCTTGTAGCAATTGGCCGTATTCTTGTTGGAGAGTATGCAATACTCAAAGGCATATGATGCTTTTTGGTTATCTTACCAAACACTTTGTGCATGTTCATAAGTTTACTGACTTTAGTCAGCCACACGACTGAGTCGTTTAAAAAATGAAGCTTAGCATAATTTTCTTTTCTTTTCCTTCTTGTCTCTGTGTTTTTGCCCGTATAAAGAAAGCTTTTAAGTGTACTTTTCATACCAGAATTATTGATCGTCATTACGTCAACCTTAGAACCAACGTCTTTAATATAACCTTTTATATTAGCTAGATTACACCGGACGACAAAATCGTGAGCATCAATCTCGTGCCCACAGCCGCTGTTCAATAAAATCCCACCACTTCCAACTATAGCACATGTTCTATAGGGTACAACTTCAGATTCTATTTGTTTATTGTTTGTTTGAGTTCCATACAGGTTTTTAATGAGCGTCTGTGATCTGAGTTGTTTATCTTCTGATGAGTTGCCATAGCTAGTTTGATAGATTCTAAACGATTTAAGCAAATTCATGTTTGATAGAACTTTTCTCCTGCAAGAAATATGAAGAAAATGAAATTAAGTTCTAACGTATATAATGTAAGCAAAATTGTATTATTTATCATACGTTCCAGAGGCCTATTAAATATGTATTTTGTTTCTATAAATCCTGGTTATTTTTACTGCATATTAGAAAAGAACTTTTTAAAGAATCAACAAGTTTCCTCAAATTTGCAAGTGAAATGAGGAAAATTTGTTTCTCAAAGTTCATTTTTTCATATATTTATATGGAAACCTCGTTGGCTTTATGTAGAGGTGCCGAAAGCTAAGTTAAGCTTTATAATGTGTGTTTTTTTCTCTAGCTCTCTAAGTGGGTGTGGTGACTTTGGTCATGTGGTGTCCAAGTTCACACAAGTAGATATTTCGATTCATTGGGAAGATCAAGCAGTTTTTGAGTAAAAATATTAAGTGACTTACCTGATATTCCTTGCAGCTGTGTAGTTATGATCTGCGAACAGGCAATCAACGTCCCTAGTTATGTTAGGCGAACCATGGCTGAATAAGGAAGAATGATATTCATAATAAAGAATGAATTTTATTGTATGTTTATGAATACAGCAAATCAACGGTATATCACAAGTAGCAATTATTTAACCATGGTCACGTTGTCTGTAGCTTATTTGCGTCTTAACAATGGCCCCAGTATTGACCCTTGCGGGACACCACGGTTGATCAATATTTGTTGCTCAGTGTTAACATGTTATGAATCTGAGCTCATATCTTGCAAATTGTTTCTCAGTAGTGACAGTGTCTTAGTTATTTCTATTAAAACAAATTTAATGCAATACCTCGAAATCCACTGTATGCATCTTGTTTCTTTTATTTCCATGATGTATGCAATAATGCTTCATGATTTATAGTTATCAAATGCTTTTTGTGTCACATTCTTTTGACAAGTACAAGAACATGCCAAGAAAATACAATTTAGGTTCGTTTGATTTCGTTTTTGTGCTAATTAATTATTTCTATAAAAGTCATTTACGTTGAGTATTTTGGATGAAATCCAAATTATTTTATCTATAAATTCCATGCAACGTTTTTAATGTAGATTACTGACTCTTTTGTTGTTGATAACTTGACTATTACTTAAAGACTACTAAACAACATCTGAAGATCTATTGCCTTTCTTATGCATAGCTTTTGTTCATTTTAACTGGTCTGTACAAACCTAGTTGTTAATGTGATATTAGGAATAGCAGCTTAGGAAAAGCTCATATTGCACTTTTGAACTTCCTCATCATTGATGGGCTTTAATCAAGAAAATACATGCGTTTTCACAAAGCCTGTAAGAAACTTACCAGCACTGTCTCTTGTTTTTCGCCTTGATAGTAGTATTGTCATCGGTCATGCTGATTGGTAATTTGTTACTTGGTATAGGTCTAGATACAGCTGTAGACTTCAAAATATTTGATGGTCTACTGGTGTGGTTCTCTGACTTTCTGAAGTCTAGCGAGTAGACGTCCTTCGTCATGTTGATTGATGATCTGTTTGCACTTGCTATAGGTGGAACTGTAGACTTCAAAATAGTGGATGTTCTATTAGTGTATTTCACTGACTTAGAGTCTTGCGGGCGATATGCGTCATATGCAGTGGTAATGTTGATTGATGATCTGCCAGTTGTAGCTGTTGACTTCAAAATATTTGATGAATCTGACATGTTTAAGTCTTGCAAATGCCTAAAGACGCCATTGGTGATGTTGATTGTTGACCTGCTATTTGTAGCTGTTGACTTCAAATTATTGATTGGTATTTTGGAGTATTTCATTGACTTACTGAAGTCTTGTGGACTATACACGCTAGGCAACAGATTGCCATAAATTACATGTAAAATTATCACAATTACTGTCATAAAACAAAGTATATCCAAAGCGATAAATACTTTTTGGACTCCACATAAACTACCAGCCATAGTGATATATCCTAGCACCACTAGGCATCGGATTGTTTGTTCAATACATTGATACAAACGGGAGCATCAATGGGAATTAATCAATACAAAACATATAAATTAATATGAAATCGAAGCTACCTTGGCAAAGACATGCAGAGTTACAATAATAATAACTCAACAGAACAGTACAGACTATTACTTTTGTTTATATCATTATTGGCCAACACTAATTTAACACATGATCAAACCTTATCAAAAAGTTACCAGTGCATCATTTTCCCAGAGGGCTGGTGTAAAGTACAAAATAAAATGTTGCGCATCTGTGATCAAAACAAACAAAACTGTTAGTTACACAAATGGCTAGAATACTAAGTTGGTTACACTTATGATGCATAGCTTGGGTGACAGACACACTTAACAAACATAATGAATACCATTCAATTTTTATTCACTTATATCGCGTACACGGTGTCCCAGAAAAAAAAAACACGTACTATCTTTTAATCTTTTTAAATTTTCATAGGCTAAACGGATAGTCAAAAAGTATGTAAAGATTGCATTTTTTAGTCCAAGAGTTGAATTTCAGGCATCAATTGTTTCACTTCAATCGGTAGTGTTCAACAAAAGTTACGTTGATCAAATATTTGAGTGGATTTTTGTCTGGTGCAATTTCCTGATTATTATACTCATAAGGCAGGGTTGTTTCTGAATTAAATAAACATAGGTTACCTTGGAAAATTTTATCATATTCCTTCATCAAATTTGTTCATTTTTTTCAGCATACATGGAATATAGCATGCATTTAAACACCTCAACAAAGGTAAGTGAACAGTTAGTCTGACCCCATAAATCTGTGTATAATTTTCATGTTTTTAGGGCCTATTGATACTTTGTTAGTTTTTGTTCTTGTATGCGCTTAGGGATTTTCGTATCAGGCGTTTTTATAAACACAGTGTATTGTTATTGTTATTATTATTAATCCAAGAACGATCCCCAACAATATTGACATATATGAAAAATATGCTATCTTAGCTAAATATTGACATCAAAACCATTACCATCATTTTACACCAGCCGTTTCAAAAATCTATCAGTGGTCATCCTTTTTAATGTAGGCACCCATAAAAGGTGGATTTGTTACACGGAGAGTGATTTACGTATCAATTTTTGTCATATCTTTTCAACAATCAAATGAAATGTCATAATTTTGGTATAATTTTAAAGAAAATTTATTTGACTTTCAAGAAATTAAGAATAAAATCCAAATGAAGTGATTAATTAAGCTTAATGACCCGTTAAAGCTACCTAGCCGGGGGTGGAGTTGGGTGAGGTTGAGGCATTGTGCATGAATAGGCCTAATTGTTCTGTCATATCTCCTTGAAAATCCAGTAAAGTGTCACCAATCTTATATGATTTTAAAGGTTAGTTATTGTTTATCAAAAACAAGTTGGAATTAACCCGAATAAAGTTGATAATTAATGCGCTTAAGGCTACAGCAACTTTACTGCAACTTTTTACCTACTTACACATATCACAATAATACAATTTTTGGCGTACATATGTAATAGAGTCTCTAGTTTATACACGAGACTTCAGTAGTGATTTCACGTCCATTATCAAGGTCAAAATTACGTCAATAAACTACTTCGAAAAATTTACACCTTTTTCGCC
>JXSR01S049968.1:54406-67388 GCA_000969725.1 Ophiothrix spiculata
GACATCAACACGATTTGTATTGGCAAAAACACAAATGTCTAAATGATCACAGACATGCACCCAATGTGCACCTACTATAATCGTAATGCCCAAGACTATTTAGAAAAAAGAAGAAAAAAACCCCATCACAATTTTTGGAAGACAAAAGTTTCCCGTCTCGATTCTATACTGTAACTTGATTTGTTTATCAGAGAGCTGCTCAACATAGGTTATGGAAAGCTGCACTAGGTATAAATAATACAAGTACTGACAGAATTAGCTCTTGAAGCATTGACTAAGATGAGTGAAATGGTTGTGAAGACCTATGAATCATATAGGTGCTTTGATCATATGATCAAAAGGCGCTATCAAAATGTCATTATCATCACTATGAAATGTGTTGGTTGATCTTAAACCAGCCATTAAAGCGGCAAATTTAATTCTGTGTTACAATTGTAAATACATGCAGATGTGGTAATTTGGCAAAATTGACTTTTTGTGCAGATTCATAATCTTTTATTTCAAGAAAGTTTTATTTCAAGAAAATCATTGGTATGAAAAAATATATGTTTTTCCTTAGGACCATCAAAAGAAAACATATAGCTTAAATAAAAAAATATCATCCATATCCATGTCCTATTACCACAATACATCAGAGCAAAATGGAAATAAATTGATTAAAGGAGTATGGTACGATTGCCTCAACATTTCTTCAAACTTTTCGAAATGTTGGTACCAAAATGGTGCTCATACTTTTCCCACAACGAATGTGAAATTTCACGTCTGAGTTATGTTTCATTTTGGACTCGGAGATATTTATGAAAATGTGTCTAATTATGGTAAACATAATTAATTTTACACAGTAACATATTGGCAGCTATGAAATACAAAATTTGCCATAAAATCAAAATGGTTTGACCGATTCAGCTGAAATTTGAAACTTAGATCTCTTAAGTGGTCTTCTTTCATATGACATTGAAAATTAAATTTTGAAAAATCGGACTAAGCTCCTTTAAGAACACTGTCTTTGAAAGAAATCCATGTGAATACAGTACATGCAGCATCAGAAGAAATCATATAATATAATAAAAAAATACTTCATTTACACATGCGGTTATTTCACAAGTTTCAAACAATTTAAATTTAAGTATACTTTCCATTGTCGTTCATTGATTCTGTCCTTTTTTTCACATTTTCAAAAGCACTGAGACTAGTTGTTTGCAGAAATCCATGTAAAAATCCTACTGCATGTTATATTGTAATCATGTGTATATCTACAGGTCTTCATCCCAGTTAAGATGATTTGCTAAGTACACAGTTATTTGGAATTGTTCAATTTGTTGTGTAGGTAAACATAATAGACTCAAATCGAGATTCCAACATTTGTGCATCTGCTAACCTAACAAGTATGAATTTTGTTAAAGGCAGCATCTCAACACACTTTTGTTGTTGTCCTTGGTTCATTTGAGATGTAGTTTATTTCATTCAAAGAAAGAGGTTATATGATGCCGGGCACCAAAGTTGGCAACATTCTGATGCCTTTAACAAGATACAATAGGTAAATGCATGGAAGCAGTATCTATGTAATTAGGTAATATGGGGTAGATTTCACTAAACAATTACAATGCATCGTAGCTATTATGGGTTTAGCTCATAGTGGATCGGATTGCTCAAAGACGTAAAAACCCTTCACAAGCGTACAAGACATGGAAAGTTATAGCAATTTGACAGATGTAAAATTCAAATCCTTCGTAACACTGTGGGGTAATCACAAGTTAACGGTGGATTGGGTCTTACGATGCGTTAACGATGCATTTAAATGTTAGTAAAATCGGCCCCTGGAAAGGTCCCACGGTGTGCAAAGTTGACCAGTATAAATATAGACAGGTTTCTCATCAACGATACACTCAGAAGATTTTATTTGATTTGGTATGGTGGAAATACATCAACTTATGGAGCAACATTGATTTTTTGATGGGCACACAAATGCAAAAGGCTGACAAGGTGCCTGGTCAACATGCAGTATGGCGACAATGCAATAGTTGTTTCCGATTTCACAAATCTTGAAATCCAAAGGAAATTTGATTCAAATCTTAAACAATATTTTAGCTGCATTTATATTCAAAACACAACAGATGTGCAAGCATGAGAATCGGATGAACAAATTTTGCAAGGAAGTGATAAAATGAATCAATATAGTCAGACTTGCAGAAATTTCCACCAATTTTGACATATCTTTCATAGAATTCCTGCAATGTTCTGAGGATTCACATGCCTGATGTGTTAGTATTAAGAAATATCATATGCAGTGGTAGATTTTATAGTCCAAGTATGTAAAGCTGACAAAATGGATATGTTAGCAATGGAAATGACCATTAGGCTATGATCACATAGAAGTATACGGTATTCGCTATACGCTATTCGATGGCTATATTTTATACAGTTCACTTTTTTCAAATAGTGCTCTCTTATGTGATCTGGTAGCATCAAATTCACGTGTTTGATTGAATCTATACGCATGCCCAAGTAAAATCGTGTACCGTATACCCGAATAGTATAGTTCTTTGTGATCGCAGCCTTACAGTCAATTTGAGTACGCTTGGGGTACGGTTAATTCCTGAATTGGATAATACTTACAACAGTTTCACACAGAGACCTAATATCTTTTCATAAAAAGCAATATACACTTCAATATAATACTCTAGATTTTCTTGACATTATGACGATCTTTTCCCAAAATTGTTGCGATATAATTTATTCAGCTGTTCCAAGAAAATAAAGGTGAGGACGGTGTGAGGCCCCAGCCTGACGTAGTATGGGGTGAAGCCTTTCCATAGTGAGAAGAAGCCTTCCTTCCTAATGGTTTGGCTTAACACATCCTGTATGGGAAACAATACAATGTGTAGAGAATTAGTATAATATACCAATTATACGAGGGGGTATCAAAATGTTTTAAATTTTATCCAGACGGGATGGAACTATATGAATTAAATTTCGTCAGAATAGTCACTTGTCTTTAGGTACCTTATGGTGGAGAAATGGTCTAATAAGTAGTTGTACTTTCTTTACAGGTGGCGATTGATGTCATCTACCTACCCGCTTTTCACATAAGTGTATGGAGGAAATTGAGACATGCAGCGTAATTCAGTCCTTGCATTTGAATGGTTACAGGGCCCAGTAAATCTTAAAGACATGGTCAAAGATTAGTTGTTTGATACCATAGTAAAGTGTAGGGTTTCTTCTTTCCATTGGTATCAAAATGATTAAAATCAGTCGATGAATGACGTACATCATAATGACGTAATATATCATGGCCAACCTGAAAATGTTGAATTTCACTGAAATATAAACACAGATATTTTCAACAGAGATGATCCCTACAATAAAGGTCTATGGACAGTCAGTCAAAAGTGGGAGAAATGTGTTACTTTGCACATTGTCTATGCAAAGGTGCCCTAAGTATCTCATAATAAAATTACATTCCTGGCTCTATTTCTTCTGGGCAACATTTTTTGATTTCTCCTTATGACAGTGTTCAAAGCTGTTTTCAGGCTTTTGTTGTTTGTCGCTTTGACAATCGACAACTAAAACAAAACATACATCTTTATTTCTCAGACAAATAACAAAATTCGAAACTCATTGTCTGACAAAACCACGAACTCCAGTGAATGAAGCATTTTTCATTTTGAGGTATACAACATGTTAAACTTTTTATTCTGACAAAATTAATTCATGCATTTCTTGAACACTTTTCAAAATATCAACTTATATTTCAAAATTTCTTTGGAAAACATTCCTAGCTAGATGTAGTTTGAAATGGGCATAAATGAAAAAGTTCCGCACACATATATGTTCTTGGTTTCATGAAATGCCATGCTTTGAAGAATAGTAACTCCACTATTGGTATCATTTTAAAACGGTCACCTATTTGTATTCAGTGATGTCCTGCTGCAGTAGAGCTTATTTGCATAATTTTTGTCCTAACATTTTGGGCATCAATCATGTTTGTCTTAACTGATCATTACTTGATGTCTGACTGAACTAAGTAGGAGAGAAAATTAACTTCCTGGTTTTTCTCACAGAATCATTTACAAAAATTGGATGTGTCTGTAATCTTTAAAAATGTTAAGCCTCAATGCCTTTTTAAATAAAATTAAACTAAAATTTCATGCAAAGCAAAGGTTTAATGTGCTTTTAAAAACAAACTTGTGATTAATTGTCAGGCTATTCACCAACAGTAGTAAATTGCCATAATTAAAATCTATATTGTGTTGAGTTTTATTAATTTGAGAGAGTGAACATACACTAATATGATAAACCATAACAAAATTTCCCAGGCAAAATTTATCTTTACATGCAAGTGTGCTTTTATGCTACTACACATCAAGATTAATGTCCTTAATATTAAATGTTCTATTTCAAAATGCACTTCTTAAAGTGATGTATATCTTTAGGGCTGTTAACATTTTGCTAAAAAGCTATCTCTGTAAATTTTCCATTAAAACAAAAATAATCACAAAGAGTGTTGGTTGTAATTAAAATAAACAAGGATAACTCCCTGACAATCCTATGTCAAGGTGAAATTCTAAGAATCAACAGCTATACTTTGAGCATTACTAAATAGGCGGGAAATATGAGGCTTTTCTTCATTCGCAAGTTAACATTATTCCACTTACACACACTGCAGACACTGCTGCGCGTGTCACACATATAATGCGCGCTGTGTCTCCTGCAGTTGTGCTGTGTTCAACTACGCACACACTTATCTGTATCAATTCACAATGTGAAGAGGCCCGCCTATTTGGTGTTGAACAAAGTATAGGTCAGAAGGTCAATGTTTCGATATAGTAACATTATGTTTTCCTGTTATGGAATCTAGCACTTACAATTCAAAATTAGTACATTTGATTCATCCTTACACCCTGGTCACATAAGCCGCAACGCCGGTCTGACATCGATATGACACTGGTGAACGCTCGCGATGCCCGGTCGGACGCCAGTGGTTATAGGACCATAACTAAAGACATCGTATACAAGCTGCAAGATTTTGACTCTGAATTAAATTCTTGAGGCATGCTTCCGGCGTCTCTACGTCTCACGACGTCTGCTGAATTGACGCCGTAAACACATGGTAACCTCACCGCAAGGGAGGTGATATTATTATTAAATTCTTGAGGCATGCTTCCGGCGTCTCTACGTCTCACGACGTCTGCTGAATTGACGCCGTAAACACATGGTAACCTCACCGCAAGGTTATGTGACCATGGTATCCTTTATAGAATCATTCATACAACTTGTGTGGCAATGTGTAGAACAGCATAACTTGAAGATTAATTTGCAATATCTAACATTTTTTTTTGAATCACCGCAACAAAAATGTTATATGAAGCTCTCACACACATTTTTACCTTTATTATTAAACTACCACATTATTGGTTGCCCTTGAATCGGAAGTAGAGCTGATTAAGTTGCTCAAGAAGGATAAATGTAATAACCGTGTGTGGCCCGAGTCGGATGTAGTATGCAGTGAAGCCTTTCCATAAAGCATAGAAGCCTTCCTTACGTACCACCTTATATATTACATCCTAGCACACAGCAGACCCAAGATTGGTTGGTAGTGGGAAAGTTTGAAAATCGGATTATTTAGATATTATTATTATTAGATTAAGAGAAAAAATATAAATTTCTAGATGAAAACTATCATTTTGCAACTTTGGACTAACCCTAAGATACGTAGATAAGTAGAAAGTTGAAATTAAAATTACATATTACCAAAATAATAACCTCTATAAAGCCAAAAACTTCCAAGGTGAACAACAATGGTAAATTCAATCTAAAGATTTTAAAAACCGGCAAATGCACCATCCACAAGGATCCAAGGTTTCCAAGTGCTATTTTGATAAATCAATTCTCAAGACTCCTATTTTAGACAAAAGCTATGGTCTCAAAGATCCATTTCGAATAAAATTATATCTCAAATTTTGAATTATTATACTTTTCTTACTCCTATTTTGAGAGCGAATTTAGTTCCAAAATACTACAGCTTATTCTGAAGTCTTCAGAAAATCTGGAGTTCAACAAATGCGTGATCTATTGTTTCAGCCACAGGTTTTTTCCAAATCTGTGTAATGCCCATCAAGAATAGCAGCCAAAAGTTTTGCAAAGATACCATCCCAGATAGCAAAATTATCTTAGCTGTCTGGGTTAGATATACTTACCACGGCACCTTTGTATTCTGGTTTGCCATCAATTATTCTCATATTCTGAATTCTGAAAGTAAAATACATAATAGAAAAATAACTTGCAGGCACCAAAATTGCAACTTAAGTAGGTACACCTAACTTTAAAAGGGACTAGCCTTGATTCCACCTACAATTAAAAACTTATGGAAATGCTCTAAATATAGCTAAAAAGTATAGTAAAATGCAAAAAAAAAGCAAAAATGTACACACAAATGGCTCAAATTGAGAGAGAACTAATTTGCAATATATCGTTCTTTGATGATGGTGTGACTATCCTGTGTTTCTTAAAATAAATTTGTACCTCAGATGGATTTACCAGATAAAAGATCAAACAAAGCTCCTAGATATTATTTAATACATATTAAAAGAGAAACAATCTCATTAAAAATAATTTGTTTGGCCATCACAGGTGTAGAAACAAGGTTTTTTTTAAAGTTTTCAAACTAGAAACACTGTTATCACACTACTTTTTTTCGCCGGCAAATTTTTTTTAAGTAGGTAAAGAATTGCAATTTTCTCCAATATTCCTCAAAATCATGGGAATGTACTTGTAGGTTATATTACTATAAACATGTTCTATCAATTAAGGTAAAAAATATGTAGGTAAGAAATTAGTGGGAAGAATCTAGGCCAGTCCCTTTAAGGTGAGCTTTACATTTAGACACAACACTGTGAATTGCTAATTTAAATGTAAGCTTAATGCTGCAATGAACTTGTTACAGCTTGAGAATATGCATAGAATGTAATCACATTGTCTTGTTCAAAATACATTTGAATTTGAAACAATTTCATGTCACTTTTCTGAGGGAGATTTTGAATATAATCGTGCATTGGATTTAAATTAACATTTTTTAAAAATCATTTTATCTTAGTAGCAAAAATAAAGCATATTAAAAAAACACACAGTATATTGTGCTATTTTTCTATATCGGACAAAATATAAGATGTATCTTTTACAGCCTGAGGGGTTCATTTATGTGTCCTTGTGTAATCGCTTGATTTGACGTGAGGGCGGGTGGCATTCAGAATTGTGAATTCTCGCCACACATCTTGTGCATTTGGTCTTGCACTGACAGTTTAACTGTTAGTTAAACTTTGGGTAATTTGACCACAGTCTCCCACCTTTTTCACATTTACAAGGCTATTTTACTGTCTATGCCGAAGAAAACAACATTCCTGGAGACATTATATCATTTCTGATAAGGCATATATAATGATTGCTTAAAGTCACTTGGTTTGAAGTTCTAAGATCTATTTCTTAAGGGCTAGTTTAAGCCAAAGACATCAACTACATTTGAATTGGATGCACTTTACTGACTGTAAACTTCTTTTTGATAAACCCTGTTAAACTTCATAATTTGCTAAGATTTATGCTTTACAAATCCAGATTTTACTCACGTTTTTGACGTTTTGTCTTCCATATGAAAACTTCCTCAGATCTGTGACGACCTAGCCACTTCACTCCCGCGGGAACGTTGTTTCTCATCCTTAGGAGGCAAAGTTCTATCATTGAGTAGCTTATCGTAGACATGACTTTGCCTCCTGAGGATAAGAAACAACGTTCCCGCGGGAGTGAACTGGTTAGGTCGTCACAGATCTGAGGAAGTTTTCCGATGGAAGACAAAACGTCAAAAACGTGAGTAAAATCTGGATTTGTAAAGCATAAATCTTAGCAAATTATGAATAGCAACAATCCTGATGAACTTATTTCAAGATCCTGTTAAACTTCTTTTTTAATAAACCCTGTACAGCAGAAAGTTATGCTCAAACTTCTATTTCGACTTACCTAGTTTTTGATATATCTACAGGCATCGATGCTACTGTTGTCACAAAACCACTGATCATTGACGCAACAAAATGACACAAAATATTGTCTTTGAAATAACCTGTAAAAACAAAAATAAAACAACAAAAGATTGGTAAGGTTCACTGTATAATACTTTATGGAAGTTGAGATATCACTTGGGGTAAGTTTGAAATGTGAAGATCTCAAAGTTATATTGACTCATAATAGATTTTAAGTGCCTGATTTGGTTAAAAATAGTCTCAAAATGTTTGTCCTGCAAAACTGTGTGTACAAATTAATCTAAGATCAATGATGGCTATTGTTACAGGTTGAGATAAAGTTTTTGCATGATACCATAGAAATGATTGATCAAAGACTTTTTTAACCAATTTCTGAAGATAATCTTTAATAATATATATTCATTCCAATATTAATCATAAATCTAAGCATATGAGGGGAGTGTGGCCGAGCGGTTAGAGCACAGGTCTCGTAATACAGAGGTTGTGGGTTCGAGCCCCGGGCCGGGCAGTTTTAGTCTCTTGTTTCCTTGGGCAAGAAACTTTACTCTACTTGCTCCGTGGTTCGGAAGTCACGTATAGCCGTTGGTCCCCTGTACGAATAGACTCCTTCATGGGGTATGCATTTCATGCAAGTACTGTGTATCATTGATTGATTGATCACATGGTATATGAAATCTTTATATGTGACCTTACAGCCCGTATGAGCAGTAAATGCCAGAAACTTCATTTTGCGCTACAGGTGAAAATACATGTCATGGTAAATTTGCCGAAATTGATTTTTGACAGATTTGCAATTATAGTGCTTACTACAAAATACCAGCAAAGTTTTCACTTCAAAAAAATGATAGGAAATGTGAAATAAATCTGCATATTCTTAAGACGATCAACAGAAAATATAGGGCTTACTGATCTTTGAACGGGTTTATCTCAGTTATACGTTTTACTCCCTGACAACCTTTGACGGACCACAACTTGACTTCTGGAAATCGTGTGAAGTTCATTAAGGTGTCATTTTAATCCTTAAAGCATGGTCTTTGCAAATGTTTAAAAAAGTGAAACTGACAAGAGTTGGCATTTACTGCTGTTTTGAGCTGGACGGTCACATATCTAAAATCCAATTAAAACCAATCCCCTTACCTGTGCCCAAAATAATTTGTTTTGCTTGTGAATATGAAGCTAGTTGTGCCGCATTAACTACCATTGCCCTAACTACTGTTGGACCACAACCCTGTTGGAGAAAGAAGAAATATTTGTTGATTTCTATACAGTAATAAAGAAATACAAAATCAGATATCATACCAAGGTCTCAGATTCAAATCCAACGAGTACAAATCAAGGACTTTCGGAAGGGGAATCATTGCTCATTTTGACTACTGTATTAACCTCGTGGGATGGTCACCATCTTGGACGTAGGATGGTCGCCATCTTGGATTTTCCGTCATCGAAGGCAAGCTTTTAATTGTACCACTGGCATTTATGCATGCTACACTTTTTCTAAATGGAAATTTTGGGGAAATCAGCATGTACCTGTATGAAGCTCAGGGTACTGTAAAAGTGGTTTATTTCATGATTAATTTTTCCGCGCTAAATTCACCTAGTGCGAAAATAAATGTAGCGCGAAAAGTGGTATTTACATAGCGCCGCACGTTGAAAAATTCAAAATTAGACTTGCGCGAAAATTACTGAGCGCAAAAATATTGGCGTTTACAGTAAGTCTCAAGACACTGCTGGAAATGCGAATACAGTTTGCAAGTAAAATAAAATGCATATCCCGTCTATGTGTTAACTTTCAAGATTATCAAGTATGATTAGATGTTTGAAAATCTGTAGCCCATACAATAAATTTTTTATCTGGCTTGTTCAAAATGATCCTTAGGCTAAAAAACCTAGAATCAATCAACAAGATATAGCCCACAAATTAGATCTCCTGCAATGTCCTGATTTGGAGCAAGTGTGCACAGCAGATGACCTTACTGCCTACAATGATACCGCCAAAGCATGTGTCCCGTAATGGTAGGACATTTTTCGTTATGTGTGCAAGAAAGTCATATCTGCAATGGCTGCCATTTTACATAAATATGCATTAAACACTAATATAATGTCCAGTCTTGGGTCAGTGGCTCTTGAAATGGTTCTTCAGGTGACGGTTCACCCAAAGAACCATTTCAAGAGCCACTGACATGTGGGAGAGAAATTTTGATGGATTTTTCATCTTCTAGTGACAAAGGAATTAAAAATGTCAGATTGCAGATATAACTTTCTTGCACTCACATGACTATTTGAAGTTTGTGGATATGCCAAGAAGTTTTAGATATAGAAAAATTATACCTCAATATATCTAAATTTTACAGAATTGCTAGAACTTGATACACTGGAACTCACCCTCCACAATGTTGTAATGCCCTCTTCTTTACTAATTCTCAGCAATGCATTGAATACACTAGAGTACCCCCTCTGTTGATCCAACGGTAACCTACCAATGGAACCAGTTAAATATCGCTTAATACAAATTACAAAATCAAAAAAATCAAGAAATATTTTTTTGAGACTTTAACAGGTTTGCCATGGTAAAAAAGTTTTTAAAATCCAACATTTCATCACAAAAATCATCAAACAACTGTGGCAAAGTTCTTAAAGGGGCTACTTACATTGTATACTAAAGTCTTTGTGGGACATACCATTATAAAAAGAACACAACACCAATGCATCATTAGCAGTGATATTGATATCAGAATGATCAGTGAGTATACCAATTACCATGAATAGATTTAAACCAGTCATATTGAATTTTCTTTTCATTGTATTCCCTGCTAACTTTATCCCCCAGGTACATGAACTCCTTCACCGTTTCCACCTCATCGCACAATTTTTCCACCTCTTCCCCTGACCCTCCATCTCCTTTCTTGCATTGTCCACACACAAAATCCCTTGCCAAACTTGGAGTCACTCTATAATTAATTTGATACATGTACTCAAAAAATCTGATTGAAACAAAACTAATCTACATTAAAGCTGAACTTAATACACAGGTTTAAAATAAAGATATTTGGCTCACCCTGGATATCTTACCTTCCATCAGCACACATTCTAATAAGTGAGATTTCTGCTGGTGTTCCAATAAATGCTGCCACTGCTCCCGACGTCATACCAATCAGAGCCTTGAATGCAAAGTTGGGAGGTGTGCCATCATCCCTGTAACAAAAATTTACGTCATGTGAAAGCAAAAAAGTTGTATCTGCAATAACTGCCATTTATCATAAATTTACATTAGCGCAAGAGGTTTCTAAATGACCATCGTGTTAATAGCCATGCCCAAAATGGCTATAGACACGATGATCGGATGTGATTGGCTATGAAGCCGATAGGCGAAAAGCGTGATCGACACCAGACGCTTGTTACGTGGTGGGCATTCACTACCAATCTTATTATGGTGCGGGGTTGTAAAGCTGTTTAAATAGGTTCATTGTTTTTGTATGTTCTTTTGTTTTTGCTCGTGATTTAGGCACAAGCACCTCTTCAACATTATCAAAATTGGTCTAATTGGCGCAAGCTCAAAAACCCTTGTGGGAACACTGCTAGGGACCACATACGTTCATGCAGGGGCATCAGAACCGTTATGGTCAGTACGGTGATGGCTGCACCACTTTAAAGCCAGAAAAAAAGGGAAAAATGAATATATTATTTGTGTGTGTGTGTGTTTTCCCATAATCCTATAACAACATACTACCACACAAATTGATTTTTTAGTAACGTCTGCCTTCTGGGGCTTTTGTAAAACAAACGGACCACATGCCATGCCACTTTTACCAGGTCGGTACCATAGGGCACTTTTGTTTTCTTACAACGCCCCCTGGATTCATATGATAGAATTATATTGATCAGCATAGTATATTACTTGAAACTGAGCAGGGTCAAATATCGCTTCCGAGGTCAAATTTCTAATTTTATCAGAAAAGTACCTTTAACATGTATAGAATCATGTCAATCAGGATCTAATATTCAAAACATTAAAAGAAGGTAATAAAATCCAAGATAAAAATCCCTCTCCATTAAAGTTTTAAATAGTACACTAACTTGAAACATGATTTTCCCAAAACTATCGTTTTCGGAATCAGCTACAGGCCATAAACATATTTGATTGTATATTTGGTGTAAATTATGCTTGCCAAATCCAGTAAAATAATCACGGCATTTTAGCTTCCGCCTTTCCAACGGAAGGCTTGATCACAAGTGATCCACTCCACTGGTTTTCCTGCGAAAGTTCTTTGCTATCACTCCTTGGGGATCTCCTCAGTAAAGTGTCATAAACATGATCTACAAAATAGCTACCGTCATCGTGGTTCATGGATTTGGATGACTTCTCTTATTTTCCCCGTAACATTATTTGAGTTCTTGTCAAGACTGGATGCACTATCCCAGTCTATAACATGATCTTACTGAATTTGGCAAGCATAATTTATACCAAATGTTACGTCTACAATCCTATCAGTGCAGCTATTTACTGATATTTGACTATAACTTGACAACAGATAATCAAAACCAAGGTGTCATTTTAAAGCTTTAAGTCAAATGACATTTTTGATTTTGGCATTATGATTTTTTTATTTTGGCATAAAGGTACCTATAGATATGATGGGTCACATTTTGTGAAGCTCATAAGTTGAAGTTCTATTTGATATACTTACGATGTAGCCATTTCAAATAAAGTAGTGTACAAGCCTAACCTGGTGGTTGTGTAAGTAGCTTGGCGGAGGAGACCAGCTGATAACCTATTTGGGCGATGGGTAAAAAAAGAAAAAGAGATTTAAAAAGTTGCTAAAACATTGTACAAAAATGATGTGGACTTATGGGACCTATTGTTTGCAAGTTTCAGTATTAACAATGTTCTTGCCAGAAAAATCAAAGTCGCAAAATTAGCTGGCAATACTGTTATGTGAAACTGAATTATTTGTTTT
>JXSR01S049968.1:89125-99552 GCA_000969725.1 Ophiothrix spiculata
TTAAGTTATTTTATATTTATTTGTTATTTTCTCTTTCAAAATAAGCTTTAGTCACTTTTATTTGCTACATTATTGAACTCGTAACTGATTCAACCATCTGAGGTACAAATTTAGGATTTAGAAACACAGAATGATTTATTACAACCTAAAGGTACAATTCATGATTCTGATGCGACAATAACCTCACTTCTTTTCTAGCTAAATAAAAAGAAGAGTGAAACATTTATGTTTGCTGAAAATGTCACTTGATTCTGACCATTTGTTTCAAGTTGTGAGCTTTTCAGTATTTTAAAACTCCCTATAGGCTGCTGTGCTGTAATTGACAGGGCCACGACATTAATTAGAAAATGGCACATTTTCTCACTTTTCTCAAAAATGCAAGCACATTTTAAAGAATGGTTTGGGGATTGTAATAGATTCGTCCTAGCTAAAAAACTCAATTTTGATAGAGGTGACCTTGAGGATGAAATGTGGATCATAAATTGCCCCTTAATTCTCTCTCAATTTGACCCATTTCTGTGTAGAATTTTTTTACAATTTGATAAGTGATATCCAGGCTAGTCCCTTTACTGAAAGTTAGGTCCTAAATTTAAATTCTTGTAGGGGTTTGAATTATTAGTCTTGGTCCCTAATATTAAAGAGTTCCGTAAATTGGAGTACTTGTAATTTTAATTATTACTCACTATTTAAAAATCTTAAGGCACTAAAAATATATGCGTATAAGATGGTTGTGTAAAATAAAGAATTAATTTAAGCTCCATATTGAGGGTTGTCAGTATCCTTTCTGATTCCAATATGTATCGTGTGTTTCTTATCCAGGATGGGCGCCACCTTGATAGTTCACCCGCTAGATTTGGTTAAAAACCGAATGCAGTTAAGCAGTAAGTATAGTCTTCATTACCTTGGAATTTTCATTGTCCTATTAATGTTCGGGTTGAAGATTGTCTATTTACTCCTGTTTCAAGGCATGCATGTCGGCGAGTGATTCTTTTTGCCACTTAAGCTAGCCAGTGGTTGATCATGGTTTTTTCCATTGGATACTCTGGTTTCTTCTTACAAATTGCACCCTTTTCCATTAATTGTGTGTCATTATTCTAGTCCATGTTTTTAATGTCTGTTTAAGACCAAGACTAGTAATTCTGCCAATATTTCATCAGATATAGCTAATACACTGTTCAACATGTATTCTTGTAAGATCGTGTATTTGATTTCATTTACTTCAGAGGAAAGTGGAGGAATAATGCATCATAAAACCAGTTTGCACGCAGCAGCAAATGTGATCAGGAGAGAAGGCTTCTTTGCACTGTACAATGGGTAAGTTTGATATAGAATCTCACAGATCTCACACCTTGTACATGTATATCCAGTGTAAAGCCTCAGCAAATCTCACCAGGAGAGAAGACTTGTTTATGTTGTGTCAGTCTGTTATCACAGCACAAGTTTATGAGCATATTATTTCTTCCTCATATATTTTCAAATACAGTGTGTACACAAGATAATAAATGACACACATATCTGATTAAAATCACTGTGGTGGAGAACCAGGAAATTGCCTAGGTCTGTCATGTCCAGGACTTTATTTTAGATAAAGAAGGGAAATGACAGAATGTGAGTTGGTCCACAACAGCCTTGGGGTTTGAAATGTTGGTATTCAGGTCCTCACTGACTGCAAGCGGATGACAAGATTCCTTTTTCTAAATTGTAAACAAACACATGTTATAGATACACAACCCTGCATCATTTCAATACATATTTATTTATCAGGATGGAGTGCATCTCCACCTTGAACTCATGTTTGCATTAAAATGGTCTAAGTTCTCTGTTGTCAAAATCTGTGATGATTTTACATCTTCAGTGAAGTAGATCAAAAACCTTAGATATTCATGTAAGCCAGTCCCCAGTAAGTAAATAAAGCTGGTTTCAGACTAGCCTGTCGTGCTGTCATAAGACCATACAACAGGCAAAAATTTAAAGTGCGCAAACTCGACCTTGTCGCATCTCCTTGCCGTACGACAAGCCGATATATCGATTACCCTGTCCCTGTCGTGATGGTAGCAACGACACAATATTTTGAGTTTGAATAAATTCAACTTTGCTTGCGACAGACTATTGCGGCAATATGCAAATGTGTCGTGCTACAGTATGGCATCTCAAAATTGCAAATGTTTTGTCGTGTGCCGCAATGTCCTGTGCCGCAATGACAGCTAGTCTGAAACCACCTTTAAAGACTTCAGGATTCAAATCCTCACAGGTCCGGATATTGAAAAAAACCAAAAAACCTCAAATTCTTGTTCCAATTTGGAAGTGTATAATAAAATGTTTTTGTATGTTTTTTGCATGTAGAATGACGGCAGGCTTATTGAGACAAGGCACCTATGGAACTACAAGGCTTGGGCTGTACACTAATGCTTTGGAAATGGCCTCAAGGTATGCAAGTATTTTCAAAAGTTGATTTTCTCTCAAGTTTGTGTTTTTTTATTTTATCATCAATGCTTATTGCTAAGTCATTTATTTTGTCTTGCTTGCACTAGTAGAGCTAGAGCTAAATTATTAATATGTTTTTTAATCATTTTTTCTTTAGATCTGATGGCAGACCACCAAAGTACTATGTCATGATCTTAATAGGTAAGAAAAACAAATCATCATGTGAATAAAGTCGTATCTGCAATAGCTGCCATTTTTCATTAATTTGAATTGCGCACTATATAATCTCCAGTCTTGGGTCAGTGGCTCTTGAAATGGGTCTTCAGGTGACACCGTCACATGAAGAACCATTTGAAATGGGTCTTCAGGTGACACCGTCACCTGAGAACCATTTCAAGAGCCACTGACATAATGGCAGGAATATAAAATAGAAAGTGTAGTTGACTGAGCTCTGGCCGAGCTGGCACGCCATAGGAAGAAAATCAACACGAGCGTTAACTTCAAGGCTTGTTGCTGTGAGCTTGTAAAACTCATGTGGGTTTGTCTACTGTAGCGTGCCGGCTCAGCCTGACTACTCTGTGTATATGTGATATAAGCATTGCATGTTTGCTATTTTATAGGCATGAGTGCAGGTGGAATAAGTGCCATGATATGGACTCCAACAGATGTTGCTTTGGTCAGGATGCTGGCTGATGGAAGGTAGGTATTTTGTTTTTTCAGAGTTAATGCCTGTAATTATTATTTTAGGTGTGGGAAATACTGAATATGATTAAAAAGAATGTAACTCAGGCCTTCATTTCTAAAAATATCAGGAGCTCTGTCAATCACTCTCCTGATTTTGGTGAGGAGTGTTATGAGGAGCTCAATTTCAAATATTCCTGTGTGAGACAGTGCTTTTGAAATGGTGGTGAAGAGCTCTGTGAAACACTTTCCTGGAATATTGTTAAGGAGAGTTGTAGGAGCTCATGCTCAATTGAACTCCTCAAACAGTCTGGTAACTATTATAACATAATAATAATATAAATATTATCATCAAAGCTCTGTTAAATGCCACAAATTTACCATTTGTGAAAATATCCTTGCAAAGTATTATCCATGTGGCACCAATATATCACCAGTGTTACCAGGGCTTTGTTATGTTGCTACAGTGTAACCGGGGCTTTATCATTATCACTACAGTGTGACTAGGGCTTTAGCATTTCATTAGGCCCCCAAAAAATAAATTGTTGTGTTGCCCTCAGCGACCGACCCTACTTGAAAATTAAAAAAAAACATAGGGTCGGGAAAGCACCCAATTTTGCTCAGATTGGGTGTTTGTTGAGAAATTTTTTTGAAAATAGTGGAAAATGCACCCAAATTTCATAATTTAGGTGCTTTTTAAAAAAAATTATTAAAAAAAAAAATTCATACCGACCGACTCATTTTTTCAGAAATTCCACTTGGGGGCAACACAACATTTTTTTTCTTGGCCTTATCACTATTATCATGAAGGTAAGTTGTTTTGTTCAGAAGATATACCAATTAAACCAATTTTGTGTAAATTATTCAAATTAGATACTTAATTTGCATATTTTCTGCTGGACTTGCAGGTTGCCCTTATAGTTCATGTACACATTTTACCATTTTGTTTTCATTAAAACGTTACCTAACAGATGAAGCTTCAAGCTATGTTTTTGAATCCTGGTGTTAGTGATTTCTAGGTTTGCGCTGATTAATTTGTTACTTTTACCCCCTTTGTTGTGCATTGTATTACTTTGCTTTCATTTTGCCTCTGTAGGTTGCCACCCACGCAACAACGTGGTTATTCCAATGTCTTCAATGCTTTGTATAGGATTTGCAGAGAAGAAGGGGTGCTAACTTTGTGGCGTGTAGGTTGAATAAAGAGAAGATATCGTGTGTATCCCATCATGCATTTCTTCCTATTGGAAATTTTGTGCAGGAACTCATGCAAGTAGTTAGTAATGAAACATGTCCTAAAGGCAATATTGCAACAATTTACTTTGATTTATGGGCATTTTATCATTAACTACTCACATGACTTCCTGTACAAACAACCCCATAGGAAACAATGCATGATGGGATGCACACGATATCTTCTCTTGGTTGAATATGCGGCAATCCGTTAATATCTTTGGCTGAAACTAACACTTATGAGCGAGACCTTAGGACATCAAACCAAGTGATATTGGAAAACCATTACTGATGCCACGACAGTTGTGAACTTAAGTGTCTAGGGAAGTTGTTTTCTTTAATGTGTGGACAGTGAAATAGCCTTGTAAATGAAGTGATAAACTGGCAGACAATGGTCAAATATCCAAAGTTTATTCAAACTGTAATTACAAGGCAAAAATGGATAGGATTTAGCCTCCAAACGTCAGAAGTTATTTATTTCGTCCTATTTGATCTTCTTCTTAGCTTAAAGATGTTATCTTCAGTCAAAATTGCAAGTATGGAAACAGCTGATTTTATTTACAATTTACAAAATTGACCATAATTTTCGTTTCGGTTGTCGTACAACTGTAATTTTTTCTGTTGTGGAAAGATAATGGTCTCTATTACTTATAATCAAAAACAAATTTAGAGAATGTGTCATACTTTTTGAAATGGAGTCAATTTAAGCACTGTAAACTTCTTTTTGATACACCCTGTATTGTGGTATTCTCTAAGCTGGTATCAGAGTGTCGGCTATCACTGTGTAGCTGCAGCCAGAGACAATTTTGTAGTCCCAGCTCTTCAGAGTGGTTGGGTTGAGTCGCAGTGTCGTAGCTAGGCATTCAATATTGGAGTGCAACATTTTTAGTACAACTAAAAACTGGCATATGGGCCTCAAAACGCACTGATATTTTTTGACATAGCTTTTGAAAACTGACATGCCCCCCAAAAAAGTTTGCTTAAGCACACAGACAACTAATTCTAAATTTTATTCTCAATTTCCCACCAATTTTGCCTATGAACTCAAATTTTTGCACTTTCTGATCAAATTGTTTTCGTTATAATCTGAATGATGTCGATCAAAATAAATCGATTGGGCTCTCTTCGATTACAAATTTACCGAATGATAACCTCTTCTGACCAATCATGAAATATTGGTGGTGCGGCCAAACCCCTCGCACCCTCCTGGCTACGTCACTGTTGATTTGACTTAATATTGCAAGTGTTTGTGACATACCTTGCAACAAAAATTACATGGTAATTGATGTATCAGCAACTGCCATGATGGAGACTCTAATACCAGCTTATTCAATAGCTTCAAAACCCAAATACCAGCTTCGGCTATGAAAACAAAAACCTGTTTTACGGGCAGGAGGACCTCTCAAGTATCGGTCGGTCGGGTGAATTTTTTTCTTAAAAATTTTGTTTTGCCTAAAATAACCCCAAAATCTGAAAAAAATTGGGAGAAAAACTTTTTTTTTTAACAAAGAAATTTTCTCTAAAAATTTAACCAAAATTGTTAAATTTTGGCCAAAAATGGCTGATTTTGCATGATTTTGACAAAACTAAAAAAAATCTTCAAAAACGCAAATTTAATTAGGGTTGGTCGGGCCCGAACAGGTTTTTTATTTTAGTCGCCTTAGTGATGATTAATTGGTGTCTTATGCTGAATTGAAACTCAAGTCAATGCACAAGTACCAAGCACACTGAGCTTGTCTAGATAGGAGTTTTGAGCTATGCCGATTAATTGATATGAAAACCCAACATCACTTGCGCTAAATGAGTTAAGAAAAGCCGAACTTTCCTTTCATATCGTCTACTACTGTTTGTGTTCCGAGTGTGAATTCAGTGGCTGAAAATGATTGAATCTGCATTTGCGATGAGTATCAATTCAGCTTTATCAAAGTGTTCATAGACTTAAATTCTTAGAGAAATTGCACATTTTGCACTCTGATTATTTCTACTGCTGTACACCTGCTTGCTACCCTGCTGAACCCTGCTGAACCCCCACTATTCATATATGTGAAACTTATGAATGAAGCAAGTTGTACTGTCCCGTAATGGCTGAAGGACATAACTAACATCTAAATCACTATACACATCTTAGATAATATCATATCATATCATATCATATTTATATTTCCATGAAAAAATACATTTAAAAGCCAACTAAATACTATTAGTTACCCCCTGCTTGTTCACGTAATATGGGCAAATATCTAGGGTCTGGTGCCATATTCCATGAGGCCGACAGGCCGAATGGAATATGGCACCAGACCCTAGATATTTTATCCTTTTAAGTGTATATGAATTCTGTTATCTTGTTGGTAAACTTACCATCAAAAACGAAATTTGAATCAAAAAAGCATGGAAAGTCCCAAGGCACAGCCATGCAGCGCGCTTGCCTTTGGTGTGCGCGTATTGATCTAGGCGTGTACGCTCACGACCAATGCGTAAACGCTGCATTCCACATGCGATACACTCTTACGCAGCAACTTAAACGACGCACAAACACATTTTTAGTTCAATTGATAGTGTGCAAATAGTGTTTGTGTATGAGTCACGGAATACGGGATATATTCAGGGTTTGGCTTATTTTTATTTATGAAAATCATGAATACGGGTTTTGTTTAAAATATGTTTGACCAATGAGATTACAGGATTTGTGTACACTAAAGGATGAAATATATTATACAAATCACAAATAAAAAAATTATGGAGGAGTAGACCAGAAGGCCAGTAAGGTCTAATGGAAGTCTACCCGTAATGTATTCAGACAAAAATAAAGTAAAACATAGCAAAACATAAATCAAATAAATCAAACTCAAGTTCACTTACTGTTGCCGTTTTTAAACTCTCTGTTTGTGCAAATGAGAATTGAATCTGGATGACAAGAAACAAACTCAAACTAAATGACACAAAAACAGAATTTTTCATCGCAGCATCTACTCATAACATGCAGCATTTGCTGATACAAAAATCGCCATTGGAAGCACAGATATTGTACCATCTTCAGAAATCAAGTATCTTGGCATCATTTTTGACACTAATATGACAATGTCATCTCATATTCCTGCTTTATGTCGTAGTCTCAATTTTTTGTTATGGAATATATCCAGAATCCGACGTTGCATAAACCAGGATACTTGTACTAACGCAGTGCTGGCTCTGATTCTGTCAAAACTCGATTACATCTGTCTGGCTGCAAAATAACTGACATTGCTTGCCTTCAGCGCATACAGAATAGGGCTGCCCTCATTGTGTTTCAAGTTCCTTGTCGCCACCCATCCGCTGAGCTTTTTGACTCTCTTCACTGGTTGCCCATGGAAAAGCGAATCATTTTCAAAATCTGTTGTATATATTTAAGTCCCTGAATGATCTATCACCAACATTTTTAGTTGACTGTTGTAAGAGCTACACTCCACCTAGAAAAGGCCTTCGCTCTTCAGCAGACAAAACTCGTCTCGTCGTCCCTAGGACCAACAAATAGATTGGTGATAGGTCTTTCAGTATTCGTGGATCAACTCTCTGGAATAACATTCCATCTAGCATCAGGGTATCCACCACTGTCAGTAGTTTTAAGAAATCTGTCAAAACATATTTATTTTAACTTGTTTGTTTTTTGCATTTTTGTTCTATTCTCTTGCTTTAGCGCTTTGATCATTTATGGATATCGCACTATATAACTTATAAGCACTGTTTATTATTATTATTATTAAGGAGTATGTTGTTCTCATTGGTTAATTTAACCTAAACTCCACTAATTCTTTTGCGATGTAAGCAAAAATGCCGGATGTGCCGGATGCTATTGCATGTAGATTTAATAAAACATGAAGCTTGTTAGCCCATTTTTCGTTTTTTTGAAGATTGGTTTAATGGAATGCATTGTATTTCTTTATAGTAAGTTTATAAGGTCAGTTACATAGATACTGAAACGAGATACACATTTGCACCATAGACTACATCTTTGTACTTGGCTTGATTGAACCCATGTGCAACACAGTTAATAATATCCTTTATTTATTTATTTATTCATTTATTATTTATTAAGCTTTCTTTTTTCAGGGTAGCTCCTTCAGTGACTGAGAACTGCTATTCTAGGAGGCCCTGATTATAATATTTACAAAATATAATATTTACCAAAAAAAAAATATATATAACATGATATTAAACAAAGCAAGAATGACAAAAATAACAATATTTACAATGGAATATACAATAAATTATCAGTTGCTTTTGTAAGAACTTGTTTTAATTGATAAAGGGACAGAGTATCAAAGTTTTTCCGAGTGTCTGAATCAATAGTATCATTCCATAGATGAGCTGCTCTAGCATGGAATGTTCTCATACCTGAATTGTTCTTTAAGTGAGGAATGACCAACATGTTTGAGGAATTTGCTCTTGTGGCATAGCCATGGACAGAGCGAGTGAAATCAAATTGGGAACAAAGATACTCTGGCGCTTCACCATTGAGGCATTCAAAAAGCATAACAAGAATCTGATTATTCCATCGCTTATCAAGTTTTTGCCAATTTAAAACAGTCATTGAATTAACTGGGGTTTTGATATCAGCAGAAAGAATAATTCTAGCAAGATTGTTCATCTGAACTTGAAGCCTATTTAAAAGATTAAGAGAGCAATTTGACAATGTATGACAACAGTAATCATAATAAGTGTTTCAGCAAGTTACTTAATAATACAATTTGGAAGATGGTATTTCACACAAGGGATCGCTTGGATATATTGCTAGAAATAAAATCAAGTTTTTGATTAGTGGGCTATGATCAACAGTATCAAAAGCTTTTTTTTTCAGATCAAGAAATATGGCACCAGTAACATTTCCCTTATCCATATTATCAAGTAGATAATCCTGAACATCAATAACAGTAGTAGCAGTAGAAAACTGGGAGCGAAAACCTGACTGAGATGAATAAGATAATCATTATCAACCATAAAAGAATATATTTGATCATGAATGTCCCGTTCAATTTTATTCTATTTTAGAAACAATACTTAAAATGGAAATGGGCCAATAATTTTCAACACTACATTTGTTCCCAGCTTTAAAAATGGGCACAATTTTAGCGTTTTTCCATCATGATGGGAAAACTGAAGTTGCTAAAGAAAGATTGCAAATATAGGAAAGTGATTTACAAATAAAAAGGGCAGCAGTTTTAAGCAACCTAACATCGATATCATCAAGCCCTGGGGACTTACTATTACACAAGTTATTTATTTGATCAAAAACATACATATTAGATATAAAATCAAAATTGAGAACATCAGTTTTTGCATCAATATTGGAACTTAGATTATCATAGCTATCAATATAGTTGAGTAGTGAGACCTTCAAAACATGCTTAGCCCGGACAAAATGTTCCCGTCCAATGTTTTGGCACCAATGGAAAGCTGAAAGGGTGTTCTATCTTGTATTCAAAATCCCCATTAATCCACTTTGGGGAAAAAAAGATACAGCCATTCCAAAAATCATATTTTTCGACTAAAATCGGAAAAATATTAATCTTTCGCATTTTCATCGGATAAGTTAAATGCGCGTTAGCCAATACAAGTGCGTTTGTTATGTGCGTAGGCCTACCATAACGCGAATATTTTTGCGCGGTTGTTATGCACTGTGCGTCTACACGTACTGGGCACGCAATAACATAGCGGTTTGGCTCTTCGCGCCATATCCGAAAAAACCCGAGAGAGGTGCCAGTTTTCCGATCATCATTTTGGTGTCAAAATCATCGCTTTTCAATGAAATTTTGAATCATGCCTGCGATTAAACTAAAAAAGAAAACCACTATTGACCAATCTGTACTTGCTAAAAAATTTATCATGACCAAGAGGACACTGCAGGATGATTTAGCAAAAACTTTCAATAAATTTATGATTGGAAAAATGATATTTCAAACCTGAATAACATGATACACAAAATAAATTGACATTTTGTAACAATTTCTCTCTCTCTCTCTCTCTCTCTCTCTCTCTCTCTTTATGCATTATCATCTATCAATGCGAAGACATGTTTTTGCTACTTACCCAGATCAACTTTGAAGGAAACAACCCGA
>JXSR01S049972.1:3144-13914 GCA_000969725.1 Ophiothrix spiculata
CTATCGTTGAGAACAAGAAAATTACTGGTCATCCATACCTTAACATCGCAAATACAACGTTCTATTCTTTCAATAGCAGTGCTTCTATCAGAAGACATCATGGATATATAAAGTTGAGTGTCATCTGCGTATATAATACATGATAAGCCATGCTCACGAATAATGTCTTCAACAGGAGCTGTATAGCAAATGAAAAGAATAGGACCTCCAATTGATCCTTGCGGGATGCCCCATTACATTGATCTATTACAACAGCTTTCTTATTGCATGTCGCCAATAATGCCAACAGATACGTTATCATTTTTCAAATGGTCAGGAAACTGAAGAAATGATGAGATAGATGGTTGTTACCAAATGTGTTCAACCAGACTGACTTTGGTGTTATATAATATACATGTATTTGGAAAACCAAAATGTGTTTTAAAGTAAAATTTTGCAAGCTAGTTAATCTTAATAAAGCCATATGTTACGCTAGTGCCGCAACAGATACGTTATGTACATTTTTTTTACCCCTCGTAAAAATGCAATGCCTTATAAAGGGGAATGCTAAACCATTATTAACTATTGTAAAAGCTTACTCGTCGAGTGTAAAAAGTAAAGTTGTAAGTATGCAGTGTTGCCTATTAACGTACAATTTAGAAAAGAATCAAACAGATACGTTATGACAGACACGTTTTTCTAAAGAGACCGGAATACAATGTTTTTAACAAAAATCAAGCATTTTTTTAAATTTCAAATGCACTGTTTTTTTCTTTAGAAACCATAAGAGTTTATGATTTTGTTTTTCATGAGTTATTAGTAGTTGAAATTTTAAAATTTCTGAGACCAAAGTGCACACTTTATCGGAGAATCAACCTAATATGAGCCAAATGTCACTAAAAATCCTTTGAGAAAGCCAATTTCCAATTTTTTGGGAAATGTGTCGCAAAAAATGAAAATTTGACACAAATTATATATCTGTTCGCCACTTGTTAATAACAAAATTTAGGGAGGAATCCTTTTAGAAATATTTAAGAATAACATAACGTATCTCCAACATCAAGCTATAGGTATTTATAATAGTACAACATAGTAAAATTCTAAATTGCTTTTTTTAAATCTTGAAAACTGAATTTTATCCTGAAAAAGTTTCAAAAATTCTGTTCAGGTAGACAATTATCTATCCTTGTCCCGTCAAAGGTAGACGATTGTCTACACTAATGAATTATTTTCTGGGGAAAAAAAATGTTTTCAAGATTTTAAAAAGGAAATTAAAATTTTATAGTGTTGTACGCTGTTTTCAATTGCATCAGTTCAGATAATCTTCTCCTTGAGCAAGAATACACCACACAATAAAACTATATTGTAATCTTTATAAATCAGTCCTTGCAGATAACAGGGTATTAACAATTCTCTGATGCTCATAGTAGAGGAAATAAACAGGTAAATTGCCATTTGTTCATGGGATTATTGGCTCTAGTGTTGGCCATTATTTCCAAGTGTTTGCTTTGGCACGGGGTGATTTAACTATATCTGCGTATCAATCTTCAGGGACATTTCGTAGAAATGAATTATTCTGAGTTTGATGATATGCAATAGTTTCCTTTTCTTTATCATTGTTTTCTCTTGTACTTGTATAATAATCAGATACTATCATAATACTTCGAAAACAACACATAATTTTTTTTTTATTTACGGTTCTTCTCATTGCAAAGAAGGATGAATATAGAAGATGTCACAAATTTCTCCTACATTCCATAGTTTTGCAAATTAGCAGCGCTATATCGAAACATTAATGTGATATTTTTCTGTTTTATAAGCTATTTAACATAAAGAAAACACAAAAACAATTTCTCATATATTTTTGGAAAATAGCTTTGCTAAATGCTTTTTTTTTATATATATATTTCTATTTTTTCTAGAATAAATGATTTTTGCGAAACGCGGAATATTTTTGAAGGTTTTGTGGCCCACGACCATTTACCACAATCGTCCAAAATGGCCCACGACCATTTTGGACGATTGTGGTAAAAAATAAAAATAAAAAAATTTGACTCAGCTCGTTGGGATATGCAACAAAAGTGCAATTTAAAAGAAGAACAACTTCCTCGCAAAGCATAATCTACTTGGATTACGTCTTCTTTTTCAAAATTAGCAATAAACGTTTAAATAAACACATAAATAGGATTGCATTTTATCGCATCATTTAGTGTGATTTCATTCATTTTTGATATCGTTTACTATTTATGCCACACGTAGTTTTATGCGTTTAGCTAATTTATGAAAAATCAGTTTCCATTAAATACAAACGTACATGATAATCTGATCGGGACCATATTTGTAGAGCCTCATTAAACGGCATATCTTTTATCATTTCTGACTTGATATTTTAGTCATTACCACGTACACGTGCAATCGACGTACGTCTTCCTCACGTCTTACACCATGGTTTTATGTTTTTAGGAAAAACATAGTGGCCTCTCTCTCTAACTAACAAAACAAAACAAAACAAAACAAAAACCACTCCTAACTTGGAAGGGTATTTTCCTTATACTTTTTCGTTGAACTTTGCATTGTGTTTTGGCTAGATAGTTAATCTTACATGGATGTACAGAAATATTTCAAATACAATGACGCGGCACATGGTCAAACTGTGCATATATGGGTAATAATAGAAAAGCATAGATCAAATACAACCACTTTCGATATAAGGAACTTATTTTAGGGACTTCATACTTTTAAAAGATTCCAGACAATTTAACATATCTTCAACATCAGTGTGTGGGTATTTCATTATTAAATACATGTAGCTTATTTTCAATTGTATCACCTGAGCCTTGAGCAGAAGCACACCGTCGTGAGAGATTATACATGTAATCTTGTGAATCATACCTAGTAGATCATAGATTATCCAAATCTCCTGATGCTCTTTGTATCAAACGTGCATAAAAGGTCGTTTGCTTATAGGAATATAATTTGCCTAGGTATTTTCCATTACTGTCGGTATCAAAAAAAAAAGTAAAAGTAAATTTGGAATTTTCTGATCTTTAACCCTAGTTCTCCTAAGCTATTTTTTGTAATACATTCTTCGAAGGGGAGGGGGGGGGTTGTTGCAACCCCCCACCCTAATATTTTGGAACGGAACCCCCTATAAACTTGGTAATGCTATTAATAGATAGGTATGACCTTCTCCTATCCAACGATACCAGGATCATCAAAATAGGTCCAAGCGTTACGTAATTATGACGTCATAAAGTACTTTCGGATTGGAAAATCAGGCAAAATTACATTATGGCAAAAATGGCCAACAAAATCAAAATGTTGCTATAAAAGTTTTAAATAACGAATTGTCCTCCGTTTTTTTGCTAATTATGAAGAAAAACATGTTTTGTAAGTTTGAGTCTTATAGCGTGCATATTTTTTTTCAAAATGGCGACTTACAAACTTCCGGGATTTCAATAACCCCCCCCCCCTACACCCCAACTTTGACGGCCTACCCGGCCCTAACCTCACCTTAGGTGGTACCCCTAGTTTTTTCATCAAAATGACCACAAAGGATGTAAAAGTGATTACCCAAATGCCTGGGGCCGGTTGCTTTTGCGTTTTTAAGAAGCGGGGGAAAAACTTTACGGCGGAAGATTGCAACCCCTCCCCCCCCATCCCCTTCGGAGAATAAGGGTTAAATGGCTATGAGCTTTAGTACGAAAAAAGTACGAACAATTCTCGCCACCAAAACTGTTAAGCAGCGATCGGTGTTGAGAGATATAGGGCCATATTTAGTCATGGAAAGTATTTCTGATTCATCTGAGTGTTATAGAAGTCTAGAAAATTACAAAATCATCCTTTAAAAATCTCAATGATACATTGACAAATCTGCAACCTTGATCTTACAGATAGCTAATCAGTTTTTCAACATCGTCCTGTGACAACCTAGTGACATTGCAACTTAATGTTTTTGTTTCTTTAGACTTTTACTTACCACCGATGGTTAAAATTATGGAAATTTGTTTTGTTCGTAACGGTGTTTTTATCCAAACTGTCAGGAGTCACTGACATAAGACAGGGAAATTTTGAGGGATATTCTACATTTTTGTGAAAAGATGTAAACAAATATAACTTAGGGTAGTCTATGCAGATACGATTTTCTTACACTCACATGACGAGTTAAAGAAGACACGGTCATTTAGACAATTAAATAATGAACACAATATTCTAGTTAATTTTTAAAGCAATAAGATATGAAATGAAAATATGTTAAAGAAGCAAATGAAAATGTATGTAACGTGTTTATTTTTCACTGATAGCTACTGATAATTTTTGATAAATTATGTGAAATATATATATAGTTGAATGGAACCATAATTATAAAAACTGTTATCAATATTGAAACATCTTTAGATGATTTTGTTAGTTTAGTTGAGGTTTTCTTGTTGGTTTAACATGATTATTTTTTACAGATTTTACAGATATCAAACTGATCATAACTACGCGATCCGGGCAGTGAAATTTATTTGCTTGACTTTCATATTCCTGATTAATCATCGTATTTGGATTTGTAACCCTTGCCTAACAAACGTAATTTTTGTAACGTTTGTTATCAAAGGGGGTTGGGGGGAGTAGGGGGGGGGGGGTTACCACCTCACTATGAAATTGAAATTTAACTTCTAAAAGTTAAGTTGTTTGAAGTCATAGTATAGGGTAAGGTCTCCGTCTCCTCTTTCTATAGATACCAACATCATGAAAATCGGCCAAGGCGCTACGTAATTATGACATCATAAGTACTTCCGAGTCGAAAAAAAATGTATGATTTTGTCAAAAATGGCAAAAAAGAAAAAGAAAAATGTTGCTGTAAAAATTTGAATATCGGACTTTTACCCTTATAAAAGGGGAAAATGGTGTTTCTAAGTTTTAGGCCCATAGCATTCAGATATTTTTAAAATGGTGACTTAAAATATTCCGAGGTGGCAAACACCCCCTTACCTTCTGACTTTCACGGGACACCCTGACCCCCCTGAAGGTGGCACCTACGATTTGTTTCGCTAAAATGACCGCAAAGGCTGACATTACAACTACCAATGTCCCAACAGGTCGTATTCGTTTGCGTTTTTATGCGACAGGAAATCGTCTGTTGGGGAACAACCCTTCCTCCTTGGTAAGACAAGACTTAATTTCAATGTATTTGATAAAACTTACAACGAATCTACGTATTCAAACGCCAAAGATTAGCCAGGCTTTTGAGTGTAATGAAAATGAAATGTCAAATTAAACTCTAGAGGGAATCCAATTTTCATAAATAAGTTAAATCTAATTTACTTTTAGTTATGCAATCGTCAAAGAATGTTTCTTCTTTTCGCAAAGCAAATTTTTTGGATGACTTGCTGCGACAAACAGTTTGGCATATTTGTTGTTGTTTTCACATCTGAAGCAAGTCAATAATCCGGCGAAGAAAATACCCTTTTTTTACTATCAGAATAGAATTCTCAGGTAAGAATTCAAGGAAACTCTTAAAGGCAAAAAGTTGGCATTTTCAATTACCATGCACCCCTGAGGGAAAAAAACAGCAATATTGTGGACAAACGTTCAACGTTCTAAAGACCAAACGATAGTAAACATACGTGATTTCTCAATAATTTATTAAAATGTCAGGGGTGATATGTAAATGCATGATCTTTCTAAACAAGTCTTTAATATATATTTATAAAATAAACGTTGTTTCAAGAAAAAACATTCAGCAAATATGTTATATTTGGCTTAAATATTGATAAAGATAATAGAATTGTTGTAACCACACTCAATATCTCTATCCCTGTTTCTATGGTCTTTTGATCTTGATTCTTGTCACAACATTTTTTTGTTTAATGCAATATTCTTATAAAATAGATACTGATATCACTTTTGCGTGTGAAATAATACATTCAGTGACGATATCCCTATAGATATAACCAAGATAACTACAAGATACTTTATTGAAGTAATGCATTTTTTGTTTCAGACTCCCTCCTCCAGCAAAAAAGTCAGTCGGAACATCGGGATGAATTATTTGGCACAATGTCACCACAGAGCGTTTTGATGACTTTAAATGTGTATATTATTATTGTTCAAGTTATATGCATATGAATAAAGGTTAGAAGTAACATACTATCAGTCAATCTTTTTTTTTCAGAATAACTGAATCTTGTTGATGTCTTCGATGACAAGATAAATGCAAATGTTACTAATCTGCCTTTAAGAGTTTGTTTTTAATTCTCACGAGAGAATTCTGACCTGAAGTCAAATGAGAAATTTTCTTCGCTTCTTTATAGATTTTCTTCAGCCTCTCTTATTTATAAAAAATGATTAAGACAAATGAATAGTGTCTCGCTTTAAGCTGCCTCAATCTTCTCAATACTTATAAGAAAAACCCCTACAACAATTGCACAACTAATAGCATTCTAAGTTAAACTTTATTATCATGTCATCTCCCTGGTAGCTATCAAAACGCGCATTAAGTTCTTTCTTGACATCAAGTTTAAAAAATCAAACCGTTTATTTGTATAAATTCTACAGCTCATAATATAATCCTAGCGACATGTTATTTTTATACCAACTTTCTGTCTCGCATTCTTTTAATAACTTTCTGTTCTTATCCAGAGATACACATAAATCTTGTTTATTACGAGTCTAGAAAATGAGGTTTTTCTTAGACAAAAACCGAGCTATCATATGTCCCCAACGAACAAACCTACTGAAACTCGATAAAAAGCGTACTAGATATTTAATGGTAAGAAAAGCTGTAGGCAAATCATTATGGTGCTCTGAAATGGGCATTAGTACCTTCACCAGACTTCTAATTACTAGGAATACATGCTGCTAGCAACAATCTAACCTGCTTAAATAATGATTATTTCATATTCAAAAATATGGTGATAAACAATTTGAAAATATCCTAAGGTATTTTTTTCAGATGAATAGCCCTTTTTCGTATCCCTTGCCTCTTAATATATTGATAACTCGATTTTGAAAAATAATCTCATCTTTCTTTAATAGTCCAAAACAACATTGGAAATGCCTAACTTTATCTGGATAACAAAGAATGTTTCTTTCTATACAGATAAGCTTTAGAGCTTATCTCTATAGATAAGCTGTAGAGCTACGGCAAGCCAATTCGTATTTATTTAAAGTCAATGGAGATATTGGTTAAATAGCCGAGACGCATAAAAAGTGAATTTGGTTACTTAGTTGTAAGTATCTTGTTGAAGGTGTGATATTAAAGTATAGTTATCAACAAAAAATTGCTATCTTGTTACACAGATGACAGATCCTCCATTTTTTGCATATTTTGCTAAAAACAATGGCCGACAATATACCATATTTTCATTACAAATAGCTTCTAAAGATATAATAAAAATATATTGGTAAGAATTAGGTCATGAATTAGGTCGTATGCATGTTTCAAATTCAAAATGGCCTCCAAAAAGTTTATTTTCATTAAAATTGACAAAAAATAGCAAAAACGGGCACCAAAATATACAGTGGGCAAAATAATCATTAAAAACGACTATGATGGTTACAACAGAGACAAGTCTTCTAATTGTAAATCTGTCAAAAATCAAAATTTCGACCATATTAAGATCCAAGATGGCCTCTAAAGTACATGATCATGCGCAAAAATAGATTAAATTGATTTTAAAACAGCCTCAAAACCCACTGATCGTTCAAAATTATCAATGCAAATGGCTGTGAGGATTACACCAATACATATCTCATTATATTAATATGTTAATATGTTTCAAATGCCAAATGGCGACTGTAATGAGGTCCAAAATGATTAATGACTGTTCGGTTTACAAAACAAACATTTATACATAACTATGCTACTAACATTGCTTTAATCCAAAATGGCGCCCATAACAAGGCCCAAAAGAACCAACAAAATACTCGAACCTAGGAAAAAAACTTATTTGGCGGCCATTTTGAGCCACATTTTAAGTACCTGTTTGACGTTAAAGGTCTGTCGTGACCTTTTTGGGCCTATTCTGTTGATTAATTGAAAAATATAGTTTTAAGTTTTGCTTTAATGTCAACGTAACTCATTTTTGAGCGAAAATATGTATTTTTGATTCGATTTTACGTCAAATTATTGTTTCTCTTGCAACCCCACAGTCATTTTAATTGATAATTTTCAATTTGTGGTGCTTACAAGTCGCTTTAACTTATTTTTGCATATAAAAATGTCTTTTAGCGGCCATTTTTGATCCTTACATGGACACCATTTTGGATTTCAAACATTTCAATAGTCTAAATTGGGGACAACCGTTACTCTTCTGACTCTCAAACCAGTTTTCAACCTATTATTTTGATCGTTTGATAGCTTCAACCCTTTTTTGAGCATTAAAAGTTATTTGGCGGTTATTTTGGATCTAGGTACGGGAGCCATCTTGAATCTAAACAGTATAACAACATAATTAATTATTGGTTAAATTATGTTTTGAAATTTGAATGGAAATAAGTCGCATTTTGGAGGCCATTGGAAGATATTGGAGTTTATAAGATAAATTGTAACTTCTTGTTGGTCCTAAATGTCATTTTCTGTTGATTATTTGTTATAATTGATGTGCGTGATGCTGTTTTAAGGTCGTTGTAAACATTTTTACGTTGTAAAACATGTTTTTGAATTTTAATATCGGTATGGGCGCCATTTTGAATTTAAACATGTTAACATCAAAATTAGGGGTCAGATGATCTTGTTATAGCTATAAATGTCATTTTCTGTTGATTGTGTATAATAATTTGCATTTTAAAGGATATTTTTGTCAATTTTAGTTAAAATATGCTATTTTGGCGGGCATTTTGGCAGCCATTGTGAATCTGTAACATGCTTATGACCTTATTTTGAGCCAAATGTGTTTGTTATAGCTCCAGAAGTTATTTACCAATGGTAAGGTTGACCTTTAAGTGTTTTGCATTTATATTTAAAGCCATTTTAATGAATTATGGAATTTTGGCGGCCATTATGGACGCCATCTTGGATTTCGGAGAATGCCCACAAGGGATTGCCGGGGACATTTAACCAGTAATTCTACACATATTTCTGCACCTATTCTGAAAAAATCAGCTTGTTACCACAAATGTCCACCTTTTTGCCCATATGAGCTAATACTCTTGGACGACAGTAGTTCGCCGAGCTCATGGATGTTTTTTTAACAAAGTAAGGATGTGCAGATCATTGACTTCATTGATTTTTACCTTATGGAAGTTGACTTTATTGACTTTGACTCAAGCAATTTTTTCAATCCTACATCATTGTGCCATTTTAAAAACCCTGGATAATGTTACTTAGGCGTCGTATAAGAATCTCGCAGTGTTGTATTGGTAAATGGAAGTATTGTTACAGCCCAATTTGTTTTACCACCATGGGCGTAACTAGTAGGGGGCAAGGGGTCAGCTTGCCTACTCCCGGACGAAAAAAAAAGGAAAAAGAACAAAGGGAGGAATTAAAAACAGAGAGAAAGACAAAAGAGGGAAAGAGAGAAAAAGGGAAAGGGGAAAGAAGAGGAAAAAGGAGATGGAAAAGATAAAAGGAAAGAAAAGGAGGGAAAAGGAAAAGGAAAAATGTCCCCAAGCCAGTACAGAAATCGGGAAGCCTCTTGAGTCTTTCACCGCCCCCCCCCCCACCTCGCTCGGTCAGATATGGTTACGTCCCTGTTCATTACAGCAGCTTGGCTTCGCTTGGCAGTTGACATCTCTTTGCATGAGTGGTATTTCTCTTGTGTTCAATTTCAAATAAATACAACTGCCAACGCTGCTGTTGATCTTATCCTCGATATCATGCCAGGAATCAGGCAATCACCTGAGTGGAAACCCGTTGAATGGAGAAGGAATGCTGTCAGCAATGGCTATGCTGTGCGAGATCAAGCATGGATTAGTTGCCATAAACCCAACACTCTTCTTGTCACCAACGATGAGAAGCAACACCAGATATTATATAACACCCTCAGTAATGATAATTATCACACGTTAAATTTAAATTTATGACGACTCTTTCTTTACAAGAACTGTTTTCATTTTGTATTTGAAACTCTCTACCTGCAGCAGTACTATTGACTGCACCCTGCTTGAAGGTTGACATCTTCACTGTACGACATCGGCACACACAAAAATTTTGGCATTTATATATCCTATCTTCAAGGGGTATCAGTCCGCTAGTACGAATATATTATATTTTTCTATTTCTGAGGGTTCGCTAGTTCGAATTTGGAAAAGTTCCGTCAGTCCGAAAATAGGGTTCGCTAGTCCGAATTGGAAAAAAAATCACTACTCCGAAAATGAAATGAGGTCCGCTAGCCCGAACTTTAAAAAAGTCTGCTAATCCTTAGGTTCACCAGTCCTAAAATGAAAAAAGTGTTTGCTAGTCCGAAAATGAAATAAGATGTGCTAGTTCTAAAAATATGTTCGGGTCACTTATAAAGCTAATTATTTTTCGGACTGACGATTTTTTTTTTCGATTTTTGACTAGCGAGCCTTATTTCATTTTCGGGTTAAAAAACCTTCGGACTAGCGAACCTTAGGATTGACGAACCTTCGGACTAGCGGGTTGTTATAATTCAAAGATCCTGTTGAGTAACGACGTAGACGTATGTTACGGCCCAATACGTACGAAAACCCATTACGTACAAATTTGTACGTATTGGGCTCAAATCTTATATTATTGGCAAAATTTTGTGTTCTCGGCCCAATACGTACGAAAAATGTTTAAAGTCTGTCACAGGAGGGCGTATCACCATATCTTGAAAATAATTATCTCACTCCCTC
>JXSR01S049990.1:3983-15363 GCA_000969725.1 Ophiothrix spiculata
CGTAGCGCGCGCAAAAATATGTGGACAAATTTGTTTAATTTAGCTAAAACTGCTTTTTGGATGAAATAATGGTTTATTTCTCTTTTCTTTTCTCCTTTTTTCTTCCTTCCTTTTCTTTCTTTTTCACTTTCCCTTTTCATTTCCCCTCTTCTTTCCCCTTTCTCTTCTTCCCTCTTCCCTTTTTCTCTTCTTCCTCCCTTTCTTCCATTCCCTTTTTTTGCTCTTCTTCCCGATTTTTTTGCGTCCGGGGGGCAAATTACCCCCACCCTCCATTGGTTACGCCTCTGAGGTCCCTTTTCGGGATCAATTTTGATCCAAATTCTCCTCAAATCTGATCCTTTTCGTTTGATCCGAAAAGGGTCAAATTTTGAGGAGAATTTGGATCAAAATTGATCCGGAAAAGTGTAAGCTTATATTTGATAATATCGGATCAATTTGATTCAAGTGTGTATTGATACAAACCCTGATAATACCCACCAGTTCTTGTGGTGGGATCAGACTTCAATCTGGTTGTTGAAGGTGTGTTGGTTGTTGTGCTAGCCGCGTTGAGTGGCGGAAGTGGCGGAAGAGTAAACCTTACTGGGAAAAAATAATTGCTAATTTTCTTCATCGATATAGAAATAATATGATCTGGTTTATTGGGTTTTTTGAAAAACTAAGGAACAGAAATCTTGATATCTAATTTCGGCCATTGTTTTTCAAATTAAGCGATAATTAAATTAGGATTGATTTTAAACATAATGAATACGTACAGATGGCAATATACTGACCACATTCGGTTTACACGATTAATAGTATAATATTTTTGATACCAAACATGTTTCTTTCAATATATCTGCAATATCGTGAAGTTATTTTGTCTTTTAATTACTAGTATCTGAAACATTGAACACTAAGTTTAAAGGATGTCCGATATTCCGACATGTCATTTGCTCCGAACGGCCATTCCTCCGAAAGGATTTTTTTACGCCGAACGGCCGTTTTCCGAACGGTATTCAAGTTTTTTGATCCGAACTGCTCTTACTTTAAAGGGTCATTGCTCCGAAAATGTTAATTCCGAAAAGTTTTTGTTCCGAGTCTGTTTTTATGTTTGGAGTAAAAATCATTCGGGGTAATAACAATAATCGGAGAACCAGCCGTTTCGGAGAAATGAAACGTCATGACGTCGAAATATCGACCTCCAAGCACTATGTGGTTTTTTAAGGTTTCTGTCGACATGCCTTGTGTCGAAATATGTCGACATAAATCATATCTCGACATGTCGACATGGAATCTCATTTGTCGACAAAACTAGGCGAGTAAAATTATAAAAACTTACATTATTGTCAATTCAAGGCTGTTGATTAACAATTGAGTTTTGGATAAATAATTATGCTTATTTGTTGTTCCTCATTTAAAACCGGTTTTAAAGTTTTTGCGATTGTTCACAACAAAATGTTACAAAATTGCGACATGTCGACATGAAAAAACAGTCTCGACAGAAACCTTAGTTTTTAGTAGAATGCACTACGTTGACATTGATTTTGTTGCATTCTAAGGTAACTATTTTTTCGGCAAAAAAATTCGGCTGCGAAAAGTTTAAAAATTAATTAAAAACGAAGAAAAAAAACACACTTGACAAGCAGCTTTGGGAGCAGCTTCACATCGGTAACCTCATAAATTTAGTTTACGACATTATATGCTATAAAACGTGCTTTTCATGACAACACACGCATGCCAAACATGTTCACGTTGGCAGTCTCGTTAAAAGGTGGGATTTGATACTCACCGCCACCATCGCGCTCGCCTCCACCATCGCGCTCGCCTCCACCATAGCGCTTGCCTCCGGGTTTTGTTCCGCAATGTTCAACCAAACACAAAATACACAGTAAAAATGGGATATGTGCCACAATAAATCCACCCATCTGTGGTATGAAACATGTCATCTGCTTCAACCAATGTATTATGCATTTACACAATAGGACTATAACTCGATACCCGATCTTTGACGTGTAAAACTAAAATGAACCACGATAAATGTTTAGGTTTCCTTTTTAAAAGTTTATGTTAGAAGCTATATATTTGAGAGATTGCGTTGTAAAAACGCTATCGCTATTTTGGACGGTAACCTTATTTCTTTTCAAATGCAAATAAGCAGGCTCATTCCAGTGAAAACTAAACCTGTCGCATTCAGCCGAAAATATCGTTTAGGAACTTGAGGTCAACTGCACACATGGTGATGGTACAAAACTATACTATGATAGGGCACTAAATACTGATCGCAGAAAACATGATTGCACAATTTTGATGACATGATGGGATATCATTAGGTACATTGCAAGCTAACATAGGGTTTGCTTTAATACATGCAGCACAAAAAACTATTTCTAAGTAAATGCAAAAATAAATTAATTGAACCCTGATATTGGAACTGACTTAAAGGGACTAGCCTATATTCCACTTAGAATTAAACATTTATGGAAATGCTTTAAATAAATCTTAAAAGTGTAGTGAAATCCAAAAAAGTACAAAAATGTACACAGAAATGGCTCAAATTGACAGCGAATTGATTTGCAATATATCTATTTGGGATAGTGGTGTGACTATCCAGTGTTTTCTAAATCCTAAATTTGAACCTCAGTATGGATTTACCAGATAAAAGATGAAATGAAGCTCTTGGAGATAAGTTAATTCATATCAAAAGAGAAACAATTTTATCAAAAATAATTTTCTTTACCCATCACAGGTGTAGAAACAAGATCTTTTTAAGATTTGAAACTAGAAACACTTTTTCAACTATTTTTTGTCGCCGGCGACAAAAAATACAGCTGGTAAATAATTTTATTTTTCTCCTCTGTTACACAAATTCAGCGGAAACTACTGATAGGATATGTTGGTATAATCATGTATTATCGGTACATGTGAAAAAAAATATATATAGTCAGAAAATCAGCGGACAGGATCTAGGCCAGTCCCTTTAACATCATGTTTACAAGCAATACAGGCTACATCAAATAAATATTAAATAAAATACCCAAATTGTGATGTCATCTGCACACATTATGATGATGGTACAAAAATATACATGATCAGGCACGAAATAATGATAGTATGCACAAATTATGATTGCACAATTTTGATGACATGGTGGAATATCATTAGGTACATTGCAAGCTAACATGGGTAGGGTTTGTTTACATGAAACACTAAACAAACTATTTTTGCAAAATGAAATTAATTGAACTCTGATATTGAAACTGAGTTAACAACATGTTTACAAGCAATGGAATAACAATGCTGGCTACATCAAATCAATGCCAAATAAAGTTGTTGTTTTTTTTAAGTAAAAAAAAAGTACCCAAATTGTCGGATATGTCATGTGCACATATGATGATGTTACAAAAATATACCATGAAAAGGCATAAAATACTGATAGTATGCTGAAAACATGATAGCACTATTTTGATGACATGGTGGAATATCATTAGGTACATTGTTGCAAGCCAACATGGGTATACGGAAAAGAATAAGCCCTTTTTCCATTATAATACAATACTTGTGTCATTTTAAAGCTTAAAAATGCTGTAACAGATGCAGTGATAAACTCAAAATTTACATGCATTATCTGCATGGTCCCCCTATTTGGGGCGAGTCATCACCTTTTAAATTTAAAGTATATGTATATTAAAATTCATTTTAATTTGTGATTATATGTTTCAAAATGTCTAAAGACAACAAATGCACAAGAACACAAAACTTAGATAAATTTTTAACCTCTAAGGCGTGGTTTTATGATCAGAAATAAAGATATTCCTCTAATCCTAATTTCCATAAATGTATATACAAATACAATAGTGGTATTAAAAACATTTAAGCATTTATAAATATTATTCAAGATTATAAAACGATTAGGAAGGCAAGAAGAAATCTCAACCGTTAAGGGTAAAGTGAATCCATATGCTCAGGAAAATGTGAATCCTAGCTATTTTTTAATAATGAATAGATACATAGTTTCCACTGCATTTGCGGGGACTCGAACCATGGATTATGGCAGGGGTTAGTCATGCATTACGAGGCGAGGGATCTACCGCTGAGCTATGCAAGCAGCGTTGAGATTGTGAACTAAAATCTAAAACATAAACATAAGAATGCCGTATTTTTCTTTTGTTTACATAAAATTTGCAATTTTTGCCTCAATAGAATGATCAGTTTGTAAGTTAAATATGCAAATGCGTATATCAGACAAAATGTAGATAATGTAGATACTAAAAACATGCAATTCACAGCTCAAACAAGGCGAACTCAGAGTCGTAATTCACGTCCGATTATCGGGCAAAACAACGCGGGTTTGTTACATTATCATGTAAAAAAATAGAGCATATTTATAAAATACTATTTGTAATTCAATAAAAAGTATCAAGCCTGCACACTGTCAAAATTTTAATCAGTCGAATTATTAGGACATCATGAAATTATGAGGTTTCGGCGAAAAAGGCGTCGATTTTGATAATGGACGTGAAAACACTAGTAAAGTTACATGTATAAACTAGAGACTCACTCTATATCATATGTACGCCAAAAATTGTAATATTCTGATATGTATAAGTAGGTAAAACATTTGCAGTAAAAATGACATTCAGCCGAGCGTGACGTTTTTAGGGACTGTAGCCTTAACTTAACACTTCATTTCCATTGCTTCCCGGATTTCTCTGCAATTCCTGTTCTGGAATGGAAATCCGGAAAAGAAGAGACAAGACCATGAACAGAGAGGAGGACACTTATTTTTTGAGCCACGTATATGAGAATGCAAATGGGAAAAAGACTTTCAAGAAAATCGATAGGACGAACGATCCCCGGGAAAGTGGATCAGTTGACCAGATCTGATGAAGTCCTCCAACGTGAAGGACGAAATATAATGTGAGTAAAAAATTCACTGGTTTTGTCAAGCAAAATGTATATTTTGATGAAATTTCTACAAACCCAATGAATCTATTCAACGATGTTAGAATTATTAAAATATACAGTTATTAAACAAATTAGTCAAAAATACACTTGCATGAGAAATCTGATCATTCATCACTTTAATTCAAAGAATAATGCAAAAAAATAGCAAACCAACCCCAGATCAGCTGTTTCTTTACATGAGCAAAAAGTGAATAAAAAATCAGTAATTAAATATTCATTTTACCCAAGTATTTTAATGAAATAAATATTAGATAGATTAGCTAAATTTGTATAAAGCGTTTAGCTAACGGGATGCTGCATACCTTACATTTCTGTTGTGTAGATTGTCTGACATTTTAAATTTCGAATTTTGTATTGCATCATATTTATGAATAATGTCATAAACGTTGTAGGAAATTTTACCGTCAGGGCTTCTTGTATTGTAACATATGGTAACGTTTGTAACATGTTGGTGTAACGTTAATTGGACTTAATACATGTGATTATTATGCATTGTAAGAAAAACCTCCACAATTTCTGTTTGGGGAATACTTCTCACGTACCAAGAAACAAACATGAATGAAAAACCATTTTATATATATGGTTAAAATATGATTTCTTTACATGACGTCATAAAAGGTTTCGATTCCTGTGGAATCAGCCATTGTACGTACCTGTTTTTGATGTCATTTCTCGTATCTTTCTAAATAGTTTTAGCAATGAAAGAAAAAACCGGAAAAATCTCATCTCTCCTACCGAAATCTTTTACTATGAACATTATACCTAAATGAAATAACAGGGCGTCTCAATAAAAGTGTAACACTCGGAAATTGCTTGTTTTAGGCATGAAATCGTGTCGTAATTTATACAAATTTGATGTCAAATTCAAGATAAAGGACTTATCTTTCCAGTACAATTTACCCCATCACGATAGTTTTTTTTAATCTGGAGATATAAGCAATTTCCGAGTTTTACACTTTTATTGAGACGCCCTGTATACTAAAATAGAAAATAACATTACTCAGTGTCGTTTCTTTGAGTAATGTCAAGATGCCCGTACATTAATAAATATAAAACTTGACTGGTTAATATGTTTGGACTTAATACATGAAATCAAACCTTGTTATTGAAATATAGTCAATGAAATTGATTAATTCATGCATTAGGCTTGCTGTTGCTAACATTGGAGCGAACATATTTACCTAAATGTATAGAGATATGAAGAAAACCTTATATACCTGAATAATAAAGTAAATTGTTGATAATACATGTTATTGAGCTTCAAATTGCTTGATAAGCTCACTATGTTAAGTGTTTTTAACTATCTTTAGAACTAAATCTAATCTCACTCTTATTGATGTATAAGTAATGGAACATGTTATTCCTTATGTGCGTATGGTTTTTTTCAACGTACATATGTGGTAAATGCAATTTCCATATTTTACAGTTCAATGTGATTTATTACACAAGTGAAGTAGACTTGAAGACAACATCAATGAATATTTTACCTGTACGATTTGGTTTAATAACCATAGAAGAAGAAGACATTTTTGGATTTGAAAAATACAATGATTTTATCAGAAATTCTATTTATGTGCCATAGAATAAATATTGTAGTACAAACCCGGAGCAACTGAATTGAGTACTACAGGTATGTTTTCTGGCACATCCTTCTAATTAAATCACCTTCAACATTGGTGGGATGCTCTTGCAAAATGAGAGGAAAGTCGCGAATGCATATTTTGAATAAATGGCCTCTAAAGTAAAAAGAGGGTGAAAAAGTCAAATTTCGTTTTTTGACATAAAACGCATTCATGTATGAGTGTTCACCTATACGTGAATTTTCGAAGGTCAACTTTGCCGGGAAGTGCAATTATTCACGGTTAATTGTTTGCACGTTGGTATTATACACTGTAGTAATCAGTATCTTTGAAATCGATTTGCAGCAAATTTTTACTGCAATATATTCAGTGAACTGCTTTGGATTTCGATCTCTAAATTAAGAATGGAGAAAGAAAGTGTGACATATTATATATCATTCGAAAGCTGAGATAAGAGAGAATTAAAATACGCCATAAACTCAATTTTGAAATTTGCGACTTTCCTTTCATTTTACCAGAGCAGCCCTCATTGTTAAAGGGTAATATCGATTTCATTGGGAATAAATTTGTGACACGACATATAGAAAGGACTTTTGCAAGTTATAAAAACAAATTAAAAAGAAACTTTCGGTGTGCTTATTTTTATCGCAACTTGAAAAAAATGGTCAATTTTAAATTTTGTTCTCATTTGAAAGCCTAGAACAAAATTACTCATTCAATTAATTCTGGCGAAAATTAGTCATTACGAGGCACTGGACCTTCCACTGAGCGATAAGGGAAAAACATAGTACATTACAATGCCCTATTTTGCTTGTGTTTACATAAAAAATGCAATTATTTTACGAGTGCTAATATCAGACGGGTACAGGTATAGCAGAGCTCAAATGAATGCTTAAGTCAAGAATAAGTTGGTACTCCCTCTAGCATTTATAAATTTTCTGAATCAACGTATCGTATCTGTTTTGTGATGTAGTTTTCGTCTATTGCAATCTTTGGTGATTGTTTCAAGTAGAGTATGACTTGAAGACAACATCTTCATCTTAGATAAATATCTTAGTTGAATGAGTATAGGTTCAATAACCAGAATAAAGAGGCTTTTTGACACATTTGAGAGGTTGCGTTGTTAAAACGCTATCGCTATTCTGGACGATAACCTTGTTTCTTTTCAAATGCAAATAAGCAGCTGTTAAAATAATGGCAGCGGAACCCTTATTAAATTAAAACACCACTATTATATGCGTCTCGTGTTGTTTTACTCATACAAATTTGCCATTTATACATCAAGATCTGGTAAAACAAAGTGTAACCTATAATTAAAGCTATATAAAACATTTGTTTGACATTGTACAATCCCATAATTTCGAGCTTAATTTGGGACATTTGGTCAGCACTATTCACTGCTTGAGTGGTTGTCATTGATTTATGTGTGTTTTGATTAGCGTGTGACTGCCAGTTGCGATTGCATTATCGGTAACCTTATCCTTAAAAATAGCGTTTATTGATCCGATGGATGAACAAAAACGTATAGAATGGCTAGATTTCATGATAAGTTAAAGTGAGACATACGTTAAACTGTTATGGCGCACATACTATGCTCTCATTTCTGGCAAAACTAATCGAATGATGTTGATCAGAACAAAAGGACTACAGTTATTCACGCTCAGTGATAACAACGGGGTACAAATTAATTTCATGGTTAAATGATTTCATTGCCACATGCGCACGCATAGCATTAGGGACTAGAAATTATAAACTTCCACACACATTTGGTTAAGTGGGTGTTTACCCATTGCAAAGTATAGGGATATAAAGATAACTCATGCATATCAATAAATCAGTCCCTAAAGCTAGCTTCCTAAATAGCATTAGCGAATATCGTAACGATAATCGTAATGCATTTTGCAGTTAGGTTATCGCATACGGTAACCTTAACCTTATTTTCGCAAACTATATATTATAATCGCTGAAATTTAATGAAATTTATGTTGAATAAAATATCGAGACAATTGAATTTTTTGTACCTCACGTATTAATACAACCCACCTAAATAAATCCCCATCAACTTTATTATTTTAAATTGTAATATCATTTGGGTGAATTGATGTAACGTAGCATTTTGAAAGATTGTCACTTTGTGTATTTTCGTCATGTCTACTATTATTCTGTTCAGTTTATGATTACATGACATAATTCAAGAGATTTGAAAACAACAGTTACAAATGAGAACATTGATTAATGCAAAGCGTTGATGAATGTATTACCTTTAAGGCAAGTTTAAATATCAAAAAAAAAAAGATAATCTACAAGCCAAATGTATTAATTTTTTGACGGGAGATTTCAGTTAAAGAAAGCTCCATTTATTTATGTCGTATAGTGTCTGTCAATTACATTGTAGATGAATGTATTACCTTTAAGGCAAGTTTAAATATCAAAAAAAAAAAGATAATCTACAAGCCAAATGTATAATTTTTTTGACGGGAGATTTCAGTTAAAGAAAGCTCCATTTATTTATGTCATGTAGTGTCTGCCAAATGCATTTTAGTGATTCTTTTTATTATATTTTTATATGTGTGTTATGATTTGTTGAGCTTGAACAGACTTGTTAGCTCAGTATGTTTGTGACTTCTAAATGAAATCCAATCTTAATCTCATTTACTTTACTCGTAATAGTATCAATTTTTTAAATATATAATAAGTTCTAGAGGTCTTATGGATTTTGTCAATGTACATACACGTTTTGTGGTGCCAGTTTTTTCATCTTTCTAACAGTTTAAGGCGCCTTTATCCGCGAGCAAAGTGTTGCTGGAAGCCAACATTACATCGATTGTATATAATACTTCATCTTTAAGGTATGGAAAAATAACTATATAGCAACATATATTTTTAATTGAAACCCCTCAAAATATCAAGTCGATCTACTTTGAATGCTTACATCTTTCCCTCTAAGTGTTTTACCACTTGTATACCATCTCCATTCTCGTTTTTCAGTTATTCTGATAAATGTCTTATACACAAAATACTCTTATTTTTAATGTGTTTTTAAAATACTTCTTTGTTTAGTGCGTTGACACAAAGAAAATAAATAGAGATGTATATAAGTAGGATTATCTTGAAAGGCACTGTTTTGAGTTGCATTAAAACAGCTCAAGTGTTGCTTATTTTCATCTCACTGCTTTTGGAACAAAATCAAAAGGTAAAAGCAAAACTCTGTAAAACCAAGAAGCAGCACCGTACTTGCATAATGTCAAATGTAATTCAGAAAATTTAAATTTTCCCGTTCTACATATTTTTAAAGTATTCTTTTCCGTAACAGAACGTGATAAAAGTGCATGTTTGTAACTAGGACATGGGCATCATAATCTTATAGAAATAGTTTATTCACATATGTTATTGAGATCCCATTTACACAAGTGCGTAATTTGACACATCCCTTCTTAAATAAATCGTTAGTGCCTTAAACATTGCCGAGGTGTAATATCGATTTCACTAGGAATAATTTTCTTACGTTAGTGGAAACAGACTAGATTAATAACTTCTGAAATATATAAGACATGGTTACTATTTGTGATGACTCACCCCGAAAAGGGAGACTATGCGACAGATCATTTTTCCAGATATTGGTGAAAATAGGTAGCAAAAAATATAGAAAATAATAAGAATTTCCAGCAGATTTTCTGTTGTAAAATTTGATCGCCTTGATCAATGTTGTAACAGATGTAGTGATAAACTCAAAATTGATATTATTTGCATGGTCCCCCTTTTTGAGGTGAGTCATCACCTTTTAAATTTAAAGTTGAGGTGAGTCATCACCTTTTAAATTTAAAGTATATGTATATTAAAATTCATTTTAGCTTGTGATTATATATTTCAAAATGTCTAAAGACAACAAATGCACAAGAACACAAAACTTAGATAAATGTTTAACCTCTAAGGCGAGGTTTTATGATCAGAAATAAAGATATTTCTCTAATCCTATTTTCCATAAATGTATATACAAATACAAAATTGGTATTACTATTGCCTCCCGTATTTCTCTGCACTTTCTGTTCTTGAATGGAAATCCGGAAAAGAGAGACAAGACCATGAACAGAGAGGAGGGCACTTATTTTTTGAGTCACGTATATGATTCACTTTTGGCGAATGGGAAAAAGACTATCAAGAAAATCGATAGGACAAACGTTCCCCGGGAAAGTGGATCAGCTGACCAGATCTGATGAAGTCCGACGTGAAAGACGAAATATAATGTGAGTAAAAAATTCACTGGTTTTGTCAAGCAAAATGTATAATTTGATGACATTTCTACAAACCTAATGAATCTATTCAACGATGTTAGAACTGTTAAAATATACAGTTATTAAACAAATTAGTCAAAAATACACTTGCATGAGAAATCTGATCATTCATCACTTTAATTCAAAGAATAATGCAAACAATTTGCAAACCAAACCCAGATCAGCTGTTTCTTTACATGAGCAAAAAGTGAATAAAAATTCAGTTATTAAACATAGCTATTCATTTCACCCAAGTATTTTAATGAAATAAATATTAGATACCCCTGTGGTAATAGATTAGCTAAATTTGTTAAAAGTGTTTAGCTAACGGGATGCTGCATACCTTACATTTCTGTCGTATAAATTGTCTGACATTTTTAATTTCGAATTTTTATTGCACTTTTTACAGATGATAGGCATCATATTTATGAATAATTTCATAAACGTTGTAGGAAATTTTACTGTCAGGACTTATTGTATTGTAAAATATGGTAAAGTTTGTAACATTTTGGTGTAACGTTAATTGGACTTGATACATGTGCTCATTATGCATTGTTAAAAAATATTGTTATAAAATATAAAGTA
>JXSR01S049990.1:39407-57350 GCA_000969725.1 Ophiothrix spiculata
ATTTGGCAGAATAATAGAGCGGTAAGCAGATTTACTGTCACATAATCATTTAAGATAAAAAGCTATAATTATGTAGTTTGTACACTTAACCGCATAAGGAGGATTGGTGTTTTTTTGGTGGGGGGGTGCTTTGTTAACTGAGGCATTTTCAGGTTGTTTTTTTCTTATTGCGTGCTTTTAAAATTTGGTTAACATTATATCATATTTAAATCGTAGAATTGGTACCTGGGAACCCGTTCACCTAAGCACTAATAAAATTACAATTGATAAAACCGAAAAAATATATTGCCGGTATCTAAGCTGTCAAAAGTTCTTATAAAATATGTTACTAATGTTATATTTGTGGTAATCAACAATTCTCAAACTGAATTAAAACAAGCAAGGTTGTTATAAATTAAAATTACACGAGTATTTTCATTTAATATACGGAGAAAACATAGATCGAATTCAATTTCTACACTACACACATTTACTTTTCACCTGGAACGTTTCACTGGATCAACAAGCGTCTTCAACAGATAGTCAGTGTTTATGTTATATGCAAATGAGCTTATAATGAGCAATTTATTTTCATTGCTAGGTCGCAAGATTTTTTCCCATGTCGGAAAAAATCCAACATTAAACCTGTATAATCGCAAGGGATCAATCCAAAAATAGAAAATGGGGAAGTAGATAAAAATATCAAGAGTATAACAAAACCGATTATGTTTACGTTTGACCGTTGGAAATACGACAAGACGAGAGAAACATGTTAGAATGGTTTTGAAACAAGATTTGACAAATTTTCAGGGTCCAAGGGTCCCATGTAACAGACTGATTTTTGTCCACCCTAGTGATGTTACCTATGGTCCATAGAACCCATCTAGATATGACACATTAACATAATTTCTCGTTGCAAGTCAACCTTTTTTGCTCCCTAGGTAAAATATGTTAATGAAAGGACAGCTGTCCAGGTTAGAATAAAATAAATTTCAAAATAATCAAATCATATAAATAATGTCGAATGTGACATGACGGATCTGAGTTTAGATAAGATACGATACTCTAAATTAGTCAATAAGTTCTTGTAAGAGAGAAATTGATATTAAAATTTGAAAAATATAAAAAGTACATGTAAGAGAACAAAATTGTCAATCGCAATACCTGTCACATATACCTCGTTATCTATCGGACTTATATAACAAGCATGATGTATTATATCATGAGCACGAACATGTAACTGCACCTCTGCAGATAACCCATTTAAAACACTCATGTCCGCTTCATTCGTTATATAATACACAAAAAAGTATATGAGTTTTTTTTTAAATACTTACATCTTTTCATCTTAAGTGTTATTTTTCCCTGATAATACCATCTAAATCCTTGTTTTTGTTGTCATTTGTTTATATCTGATATAACAAATACTCAATTTTAAAAGTGTTTTAAGTGGTTTTCAGTTGGATTTGAGTGCATTGTCTCAATAAAAATAAATGAAAATAGAAATGTAAGTAAGATTATTTGAAAAGTACTCTTCTGACTTTTTTAAACAAAATTTGAAGTGTTAAAAACTAAGGAACCATTAGATGACTGTACGGACTGATGAAGCAGCACCGGCGCTGTTGTGTCAAATTTAAATCAGAAAATACTCAATCATAAAACAAAATTTACTTATGATATTTCCTACTATGAAATCTTCCCATTAGTTGACAATAGGCAAGCAACAAATAGCTCACATGGCCAAGGGTCATTGTATATAAAATGTCCAAAGGCGAGCATTAAGAACAAGTGCAGATTTTAAAAGGATTTGGGGGACTTTTACAGATTTTATTAAGTTGATTTTACGAATTTTGTGGAATGTTTATTTGGATTATAGATGCTTTTAAAAATGTTTACGAATCTTGGTAGATTTTACAGATTTTTGCTGATTACTGTGGATTTTGAGATATTCATCTGTATACCATAAATTACATTTACAAATCCCCTACAATAACCTTGTTTATGATTGTAAGAAATGTACTATCGTCGTAGTTGAGCTGAGCCTATTGATACGGTTACACAGAAAAGTACACAGAAAAAAAATAAGAAAGTCATTTGACTTATATGAAGCATAGTGTGTCAGTATACGAACAAAATGACTAAAACACTCAAAAATGAGTCATCTTGTCCGTGAACTAACACGCTATGGCTCATGTGAGTCCTAAATGTCTCTCGTTGTTTTTTCTTTGTAGGTACATATTTCTACTATTTAAGATACTATATTTAAATGCATAACATATACAAAATTTATCATTCAATGTCTATAAATGCCAGTGAGTTTCAAATAGCTAAAGGGTTTTTTGACAAGAATATCCAAAATATGCTAGCTCAAAGATAACTGAGCTAGATTTAAAAGATTCAAAAATAATGACTTGACAGACTAAGATTTGCAAAATTCAATCTTTTTTGACTGAATAATGTTTGATATTTGTTGTACCTTACTCTTGATATTTATTTTTAAAAAATGTATACTGGTTGAGACGGCTTTAATATCTAGGCGTTTCCCGGAAAATTGTACATCCGTAACCATTGAGGGCCGGGGTTTGCAGCTGCCCCCCCCCCCCACGACACAAAAAGAGAACGGGGAAAGAAGATGGAGAAGGGGAAGGAAAAGAACTAGACTGTGAGACTGTGAGACCAAGCTGATTGTCCTTTTTAGGTCATATGACTTATACATGCGTAAATGAAAATATCGAATTAAAGGTACTCCCAAGGAAAGGTCGGACGACAGGGCCACAATTGACGGTTTTGATCACTGGCCCAATATGAACAATTCAACACGGGGGTCTGGGGGCTCGCTATAAAAAATTGAGGTGGGGGGTTGTTGCAACCCCCCCCCCCCCCCCTCCGTATAATATGTTTGTGAAAATCGCTCCGTATAGGGTTAATCTTTGAAATCAGAATAAGTCAAACATTTGAACTTTATTTTGACCTTTGACTCCCTGGGAAAGGTCTTAAGATGGGGTCAACTTTGAAATCAGACAAACTTGAACATTTCACCCTTTTTTTACCTTTGACCCCCTACGGCAAGGTAGGACACTTTTGATCAAGATGAACAGATGAACAATTAGACACCTCAATCTTTGAAATTGAACAAAGTTGACAATTTTACCTTTCTTTTGACCTTTAGCCCACAGGGAGAGGTCGGATAACGTGGTCATGATGTCATATCTAACATCAAAACCACACCCTGATTTATTTCCTATTTTGAACCAAAATTTACTAAATGGTTTTTATATTGTTATAAGTACATCAAGTTTGGCATTTATCTTTATTGTCAAATTGTTTACGGTTGTCCTTCTCTATACTACATGTAGTAGAAAGTATTTTGTCTACTTTGTATGTTTTAAATCGAAGTTAAAATCGTATGTGACACAATGATGTTGTTGACGTAACATAAATGAACTTCCTAAAATAGTTTAGGCAACTTTGGATTATAGGATTGTGTCTAGCTATTATAATACGAGCTATAATAGGCCCAATAACACTCGGGAGGATTGAAATGTTGCACAAAATTGACAAAGTTACCTGAACATTGACAAAAGTTGATCAAAGTGTCAAAAAATGGCAAATATGCGCTCGGGAAATGCGCCGTGTCAAGTTACACAAAATTGCCCAATGTTGCACAATGTTACGCAAAATTAATATGCACAATGTTGCCAAAGATACACCGATACACAAAGTTGCCTAATATTGTGAAAAGTTTCCTAAAGTAATGCAAATGTTCCAAATGTTGTCCAAAGTTACTCCAAGTTGCAGATAATTTATTTATAGTAAGGGACGCATCATTAGATATCTGAGGGGGGGGGGGTAGGAAGTTGGGTTCGGGGGGATTTTTTTTTTTACGTGCCCCATGGGGCGCGATTTTTTTTTTGGTCAATTACCTGTTTTTTTCCCCATTCCATGTTCAGGGGGGAATTTTTTTTTTCTTCTACCTTTGGAGGGGGAATTTTTTTTTTCCGAAAACTTCCTACCCCCCCTCAGATATCTAATGGTGCGCCCCTAATTTAATGTTGTACAATAATCTTGCGGAACCTTGGGAAACTTTGAAAAAGTTTTCGCAAAGTTAAAAAACAATTTTAAATTTTCCCGAGGGTCATGGGGCCTACCTATTTTGTGTTTGAACAAAATTAATCATCACTGTAAGGATGAATAAACTGAATTATTATAAGAAAGGGACAGTAGCTTATTTGCAACATCCACAATAATTGGCCTCAAAGACAAATTTTACGACACTGAAGAACGGAATAGTTAACACGCCACTACATTCATCTAATCAATGGCGTTGTCAGAGTGCTCCATGTCATCATCTTTTTATGCACGTAATTTCAATATACATGTAGGGGAGACAGAAACAAGTAGATTTGACGGATACGACCTAGATAACATATCGTTTTATTTGAAAACTACACACTCACTACCATACATTGTCGTTTCAGATAGGAGTAGACTGTCCCACCTTAAGCTTGGCAGCGGGAAATTTCTGAAAAACTACCGGGAAAAGAAAGGGTTAAGGCTACAGTCCCTAAATGGGTGCCATTTTTGCCAACGGCATCTTCACTGAAACTTTTTACCTACTAACACATATCAGAATAATACAATTTTTGGCGTACATATGTAATAGAGTCTCTAGATCATACATAAGACTTTAGTAGTGATTTCACGTCCATTATCAAGGTCAAAATTACGTCAATAAACTTCTTCGACAAATTTACACCTTTTTCGCCGAAACCTTAAAATTTTATGATGTTCGAACGATTCGCCTGTTTTCAAATTTTGACAGATTGTGGGCTTGATATTTTTATTGAATTACAAATAATATTTTATAAATGTGTTGTGTTGATTTTGAATGATAATGTAACAAAAACGCGTTGTTTTGCCCGAAAAAACGGTCGTGAATTATGACTCTGAGTACGCCCTGTTTAAGCTGTGAATAGCTTGATTTTAGTATCTACATTATTTACATTTTGTCTGATATACGCATTCGCATAATTTACTTACAAATTGAGCATTCCAATCAGGCACAAATTGCAATTGTTTGTAAACAAAAGAAAAATACGGCATTCTAATGCTTATGTTTTAGATTTTAGTTCATCATCTAAACGCTGCCTTGATAGCACAGCGGTAGATCTCTCGCTTCGTAATGCATGACTAAACCCCGCCATAATCTATGAGTCCCCGCAAAGGCAGTGGAAACTATTTATCTTTTCATGATTGAAAAATAGTTAGGATTCACATTTTCCTGAGCATGTGGATTCCTCGCACCCTTAAAGGAGGAGCAAATGATCGAGGAAGAAAGAGAAGCGGGAAAAGGGAAAAATTCAATACAATGTCAACCCAAAACTGGAGAGAAAGTCTTTTTTTTTTAATTTGAAAGTGACTTATTTGAAAGATAAATTTGAGTCTAAAATAGAAAAATCCAAAAAAAAAAAAAAAAAAAAAGAACATGGCGCGCCAGGAAAAAACAGGAAAAAGTGGTTTGGTTCCTTCTGAAAATTCTTCTTGTCATGGCACTACTATAAAATGGTGTTTTACGGTATTTCATAGTATTGTTATATTTTAGACAAAAATCAAGAAATACCTATGGGCCTTGTTTATATACTATCAGTTTTTTAAGGATGTAATGTGAAAACATAGAAACAGTTAAACAGATTTATATTTTACTTGCATACGGTATAAACCATGCGTCCATCATTAAATATCTAGCAACGTCAATAGTCTGAAACGTATCTTGTTCCTTTGTGTCTTTGTAAACATTTTGACAGCCTGTCACCCCAAGCCGATGAAAGCAAACAATAAAAATCATTACTTCAAAGCAAATGTAGTATATTTTTAAAATTTATTCAAGTATTCTTAATTACATTTTGAATGGTTTGAATCTTAAAAGGCAATAGCTATGATTCACTTGGGTATGAATTGTGGCAGCTTGAATGAAATAGACACCTGTAATGATAGAATCAAAACAAACAAACAAAATCATATCACTTGCTCTAAAAAGACAATTTTCAGCCAAATTCATTTCTTATTGTTTTGTCAGCATTGTTTCTATTTTCCTAAAGTTTATGTTTGCAAACTGAAATACTGAAAAACTGAAATGAGCCAAATTTGATTGAAAAATTCAATTGGAAAGTGAGTTTTCAAATTTTTGGCGGGAAAATTCTTTTTTCAAAAGGCCTTTTGTTCATTCAAAACGAGCATAAGGAATTACATACAAAAAAATGTGCATGAATGATCTCAATTATCTATGTTTTGGTAGACGTTAACATAGCATCTAACCCTAGTGAATTTCAGGTCTTTTGAGAAAAACAAACAAACATTTACTTGTGAGTGGGAGGTGTTGTGTGTTTGAAATATAAATGAGGCCTTCCATGACTTTGCACTTCATCTGCTTTAAAGTATTTCAAAATAAATTAGATGACATACAAAATTCAGAAACAAAAATAGCACCTCTTTGTTTCATTGTAGAGTATATATTGCGCTATTTGAGAAGAAATCAATTACGAGTCTGTGATGTGTAGAGAAATGAAAACTTGTAATTAAAGGATTAACGTATGGTTAAGCAAAGTGCTTTTGGATGTTTATAATATTCTGTTAACTTGAGAGACGTTTTGTAGACAAATGTCACGTTTTTGCATTTGAATCGGAAAAATCTATCATAGACACTCTAATGATAATGAAATGTCAATTCCTGTCTCTAAAGAATCATTCAAACATAATTAAGGTAATAAATAGAAAGATGGTAAGAGGTATGCACTTCTTATTTGGTGGCTAGGATACTTGAGTAGCCAAAAGTACAAAATGTGTGATTTTTAGTTAAATTTTCAAAAATGTACATGTTAGAAATCTAGGTTTTTTTAGATATAAGTTTAACTTTAAAAGTGCGGAGTTATCGGGTCAAAATACATGTAATCACATTCAACATACATGTACGTTGTACGTGAGAGGTAAGTACCAAAATTGTTTTCAGGTTTTTGTGCTTTAATATGTCAAAATAATCACTTATTTACTATTAGCGATACATATTTGACATAAATACCTAACATGATCCGAATCACTTAAATAATGACAAAAACAATTAAAAATACGATTTTTTTCTTTTTGTTGGGGTGCCAAAAATTTTTTGAACGGAACCTCCTATAAACTTGGTTTTGCTATCAATATATAGGTATGGTCCTCTCCTATCCAATGATACCAAGATCACAAAAATTGGCCAAGGCGTTACGTAATTATGACGTCATAAAGCTCGTTCGGTTCGGAAAATCTGGATTTTGGCAAAATTGGCCACCAAAATCAAAATTGTGCTATAAAAGTTCTAAATGACAGATTTTCATCGGTTTTTTTCCTATTAAAGAAGGGAAATGATAATTCTAACATGCCCTGCAAGTTTCAGCTTCATAGCATGCATATATTTTTTTCAAAATGGCGACTTAAATTTTTCCGGACTTCACCACCACCCCCTACACCCCAACTTTGAAGGCTTATTGATACCCAGGTGGGTATTACCCACCTATTTTTTTCATCAAAATGACCGCAAAGGGTGTAAAAGAGATTACCCTCGGTTGCTTTTGCGTTTTTATGCAGCTGGGGAAAACCTTGGGGGGGGTGCAACCCCCCCCCCCCCCCCTGGGTAGACGAGGGTTAAGATCTACTAAACTAATCTTGGTGCAGGTCTCCCTGTAAATACTCAACATCAGAGGTCAAAGGTCACCAACATTGAGGTCGAAAGTCTCAAAAGGTTGATAGAAGTAAAAGTTCACACGAGGTCAGCTGTTATCTCTCACAGATCATAAGTTTAATGGAAAATGGGCACTTTTTTATACAAAATAACCGTGGCCGAGGGTCGATGTATAATGTAACGTGGAGGAGTGTACTCTCAGACTGAGCAACACTGAATACCAAAGGCGTGCTTGCGCTTCGAAACCTAATACAGATTTTGAAGAGTACCTGGGATTTTGCGTGTTTTTATCTAGTTGGATTCACGAATTGTGTTGGGCTTTTATTAGATTCATGTTGCTTTCTTAAGATTTTCGCTATAATGTTTCGTGGAGTTTGAGGACATCTGCAGAAATCTGTGTATTTTGTGGATTTCCCCGAATGTATAAGAATTTATGCGTTTCTTAGACGGATTATCTTTTTTGAGAATTCGGTTGATTTTTGTATAGATCAGGAGAAGCCTTTGTTGATTTTATTTTGTTTTGGTTTGGTTTAGTTGTGTTTTGTTTTATGAGATCGTTGTTCAACAATAATAATGTTAATATGTTGATTTAGGGCAGGGATGTAGTTGAAATGTAAAATTTTATACTTATTGTTACGGGCTATGTAAAAAAATAATGATTTGTGCTTTAAATTTAACGAATGTAAGATTTAATACTTTTTGTAACGGGCTATGTAAAAAATAATTATTTGTGCTTTAAATTTAACGAATTGAACGAATTTAAAAGCGTTTATCTTTATCAAAATGCCTTTGACCATTCCGATTTTAGTTAATAAGACACATGCTGCAGATTAATTCACATATGACATCATTAAGTTTGGAAGTTGTTAACGTTGAAATGTTTAACTTTATATCTATACTGTATTCAAAAATTTTCGTCCAGCAAAATGACAAAAAAAGATATTTTTGTTTGAACAATACAACAAAGATCACCTGGAATTACCTTTTGCTTATGTCTTGAAGATACGCACTATGCCAATCGATACAAGTATAAGAACAAGATATATATTTCACCAGCTGTGCCGCAAGGGCCCTGAAAGGGAAAAGTTCCTTAAACAAAAGAAGGGAATTACCCTAGCTAGTAGTAAATATGTTACTGGAAAGAATGAAAAAAAATAAAGTAATTTTTCTGCTGTACCAATCCACGACAAAGATTGCTATAAAATGCCCCTGGTTTTAATTTGGTGATTAGATGTTTTGGAAGGAATTTAAAGGGTATGATACATGTAGTTCGAGATGACAGGTGAAAGAAGGAGTAGTAGAAATGCATGGTTTGACAGGCTTAAACTTGGCAAAAATCGGTCGGAGAGTGCTTGTCATATTTTTGTTGCCTCCTCTTGATATTTCATAGTAGACCTATTTCATATTTTGACTTCGGTTTCAAAACATGTGGTGATTAACAATTTTTATAGGATTACAAAATATGCATCAAAGTTTAAAGGAATGATAATTGTACATTTATTTTGTGATATAAAGAGGGGCAGGGCGCAAATTAGGAAACATATTGATATTTCTCAACACTTTATGTATTTTGTAAAACCTGTTCATAAACGGCCTTCTTATGAAGATGGTGATGGTTTCTTCTGTCTCAGCCCTGTGTACGAGTATTCTAAAATAACATAAACTGTAAGGAACTAAAAATTTAAGATTGACAATATTTCTGCCTTCTAGATTCTCAACAATTTAAGATGGACAATATTTCTGCCTTCTAGATTCTCAACAATTTCAGCAATATCAATATGTGTTCCCTATTCTGAAGCATTCAATGGATATTTGGGCCATTGTGAATGTGGTTAACCACAAATACTACCCGTTGTTACAAGGGGGTATGATCAAGGTCACTCAGGGTAAAAGGTAATTTGATGTCAGATCTCAACATGCTCAAAACGTTGACATGAGCTTATCTGTGGTGATTTGGGGTCATTTAGGGCTACGGTCATAATTCGTCTACATCACATAGCTAGGCTACCTGCGTATGTAATATTCTGTGATTTTCACAAAGGGGGGTATTTTCACAAGTATTTCACATAGAGCCTATAGGTGTATTTTGTGGTACTAATTCCCCAAATTCGCAGAATATTATGATCATCCTGATTTCACATACAGAAAAATATTTGCAACGTATTGCCAGTAACCTTCAATTTCGCGACAATTGCCCATTTCACATACTGAAGTATTTGATTTTCCTCTGATCTACACTAGGGGCATTGGACAAAATTTTGAAATTTTATTTGTTGATGATTTACACTAAATATGTTAGAAAATAGCAGTCAATTACCAGATATCGAGAAAATTTCGATCTAAACCTTCAGAAAATTCAAAATGAAGTTTACTTTTGAGTGTTGATCTTAGGTATGAGGCTATTCTTTAAACGTATTTATTGATGCTATACATCACAAAAGATCCAAATATTTGTTTGTAAAACATTCCTTTTACAAAAAAGATTGCATATAAATCAAAAGAAATTGGATTATGCATTAGTTATAAGCCCAAAAGTGCGATTTCTAATATAATTTCACTGTTCAAATACACTGTTTTTACTATAAGAGCATGTAAATTCTGATTGTAACTTTCTATTGCCATGAATGAACATTGCAAAAAAGTTATATCTTTTTATATTGTTATCACATTTTATTTCTATAATTATTGTGAAAAATATATATAGAGAGAGAGAGAGAAAGAGAGAGAGAGGGAGAGAGGGAGGAGAGAGAAAGAGAGAGATATATTCAGATAGATAGATAGATAGATAGATATTTCTTTATTCCAATCGTAGTCACACTATGAGTAAACAAAAAACAACCGTTGGCGATTCCTTCATGGATATCGGCGATAATGCATTTAAAAATCCATTATTGTAGACAAGAACAACACAATAGATGGCTTTGACATTTAACTTAAATTGAAACCGATCATGTTCTTTTAATAATATTATAAAATATGTATTTACATTCAAACGATTCTCAAGCTGATAAAACTGTTTCGTCATAGCTTTTAGCCTTGAGCGCGGTTTACTTTAAAAAAGTGTTAAGTCATTATCTTCGTTATGTGTTACTGTATTGATAAATAAAATGATAGAAATCAAAATACGTAAGAAACTACGCACTTCAAAAATAATAGTTAAGTATATATATTGCTATAAAGTATGCAACACAACTTGTCAAATTTACCATCATGGTCTTCACACGTTGGGGCAAAAGTAGTGAGTTCTGATACGAAGATATATATATCACCAGTTTCTTGATACAAAATAATGTCCTTTGTTACTAAGATATACTTGAACAGATTTAATGATTAATGTTGATAGAGTTTCAAAGATCAGTTTTTTGTTTTGTTTTGTTTTTTGGTTACAACTATCGGATACATAGCTTTTACTCTGGGTTTAAGAAAAATTTGTCAAAGCTATTAAATCTAAAACATAATCATGATGATTACTTTATGCTCGTTGTTTTAATAAAAACACATATGTAGTACCCGATTGTGTATACTCTCATTCATCTGAGTTGATATAAGTTCAAGAATATATTGTCGTAATTATATTCTTGAACGAAGTACTACCCATTGAATTATTTTATAGCTTAAAGAATGTATCCAGCTCCGCCATTCAATATACGTGTGGCCTATTGGCAACCACAAAGGTTGACCAATGTTGATCAAGTATGGAATATCTTATAGATTTTTGGCTTTATGTGTCAAAAGGGGGAATATAATGGACATTTTATACAATTTGAAGTGCAACTTATCGTGAATTATAGAGCTCATAAGCTGACTGCGTCATGTGTTTTCTGGATTTACCTATAATATTTTTCTTACCTTAGACATTTTTTGTTATACTCGTACTATATCATCAAAACTGTTACGCAGTGATCAATCTTAACGTGATTAAATGATTTGATTTTAATAGTAAGAGGACATGTGTGGTAGAGGTTTTCCGTGTCTGGCGTAGAATAGAAAATTATAAGAGAACTTGTAAGTCCAATCAGAACATTAAGCAGATGTCAGGTTAATTTAATGCTACCTAAAATACGTCAGGACGTTTGCAAATGGTCTTAGGTAAATTCTTCGCATTTGCGAATGTTTTTTTATCGACAGATATGTATTGATTTTCAAGTCTAAACGAATAGTGAAATCGTGTTATAAATAACAGAATGGTAGTGCAAGTTTAATTAATCTGTTACTTTGACTTATACATTGAAATGTGTATACTGGTTTTAACAAGCTCATGTTTACAGGCAGTAAAAATATAATACATTTTGCAAACATCCTTTATTCATTGCTTTGTCAATAATATCAAGGCATGAACAATGCACATTAAACTGTGCATGGATCTCAATTTTCTCCTGGTTTGAGCTGTATAGTTACAAGAGGTTGATATGAGAGTTCTTGACTTGATAACATTTTTAATGTTCGATGTTATTGTTTGATTCTTAACTTTGGAACCTGTAACCGACGATATCCGTAAAATTACAAAGCAGAAATTGACTTGATACTGTCCTCTTTTCCATCAATCAAGTTGAACTGTATCACAAAAAAACAAGTATTTTCTCCTCAGGTCAAGAGAATGCAGGTTAATACACTCCATCTGCTCAGGAAAATGTGAATCCAAACGATTTTGTAATTATGAAAAGATTAATTGTTTCTACTGCATTTGTGGAACTCTAACCATGGCTTCTGGCGCGGGTTAGTTATCCACTGATCTTTTCAGGCAGCCTTAAGATCGTGCATTTAAATTTAAAACATGTACATTATAATGCCGTATTTTTCTTTAGTTTGCATAAAATAGCAATTTTTGCCTTGACGGATGCTTAATTTTACAAATGTTAATATGAGACGGATACAAAGGAATTTAAATATTAAGAACAGGCAATACAGAGCTCAAACGGGGAGATATCGAAGTCGTGATGCTCAACAAATTTCTTGGCAGGCAAAGCAACGCAAGCTTATTACAATTATCAAAATCAGCAACACATATTTAAATAATATTATTATCATTTGTAATTCAATAATCAATAAGAAGTATCAAGCATCAAACCTGTAAAAGTTTGAAAACAACACATTTTCTGAACATAAGTAATTATGAGGTTTCGGAGAAAAGGGCGTCAATTTTTTCAAGTAGTTTGTTAACGCCGCCATTTTGAACTTGATCATGGTCGTGATATCAAAGTAAAGGTTCATTGGTTAATATAGAGACTGTATTTCACATGTATGCTAAAATGTCATATTCTGATATGTGTACGTAGGCAGTAAACATGACCTTCCGCCGTCTCGCTCGGAAAAAAAAACTATAGCCTTAATGATGCATAGAGTGAATGCAAATGTTTTGTGTTGTATGTTTATTTGCTGTTGTTTGTTGCTGTTTACATTTTTGATGTAACCCATCCTGGTACGCTAGCATGGGTTACTTGTTTAGTTTGATTTCATATATACGTCTTACTTGCTGACGTGCTGTACTTCACCTTGTTTCCAGGATAAATTCTGCATCATTGTCTACATCACATTAGACGACCTTCAACAAATGTGTCAGTATGCTACTAAAAGGCGCAGTAAACAGTGCGTAAGTAAAGCGTAATCTGATTACGTCGAGATGTTTGCAGTAACGTCACCTTTACCAACTAAAATATAGACATATGGTAACACTGAAAATAAATCTTTACTTTCAGGTGACACATTAAAGGTAATATAAATGTAATATGTAGGCCACCCCGGCAGAAGGACGCCCTTGTCGGCTCGTTCATGTTGGTCAATGTAGTAGCCTCTATCAAATCATCTGATCTATGTAATTATAGTAAATTTATCACATCTGCGGTCGTCCAATTCATCGATTTGAATGTTCAATTGTTCAGGAGAGGAGCTAAATTTTAAACCCAATAATCACCCCAGCCATTCAGAAAACCTGGCTTGTTTGGCATATACATGTATGCAAACGTCGTCTTTTTTCTCTCTATGAAAATAACTTTTTAATGAATATTAGCAAAAGTCTACTGGATGATTTTAGCAATTTTGGGGTATTATAGGCCCTACTAATAATTTAAGGTTGCAAATTGCTTTTCTGCTTTTATAACCAAATAATTTAAAAATGTGATTTATAAATAGGCCTAATAATCATAATTGAAGAAAAAAGACGTAAACACTATTACATCGTATGTATATGGATTTTTTTAGCAAACTTTTAAAGTGTAGTCCTCGATCGGAATTATCATGATTTTCAATTATATTAGTCATTAATTTAAACGATTTTCCCAATGACGTCTACAGACGTTATGATAAAAAAAAATTGACATACATAAATTATGTGATGCTCGTCAGAGAATAACATGATTTTTTGGCCTAAATCATAGATCGATGGAGCAAATTATACTTTGTTGTAAATGAAAAGATGATTTACCTAACATAGCATGTGTGATTGTATTTTCTAAAATGAGCAAACAATTGTTGTAACTCAACAGCTGCCCTTTTTCATCAAAAACATTAAACATTAAATCCAAAAGTAGTAAATATAAATTCTGAAACAAAAGGCAACCAATTTAATTTATCTATATTTTTTTATTTTCATTCAAGGATATGCCCCTCAAATCAGACCTTGTAACCTCTTCTCCAACGAACTTAGTCCAGAGATGTGGTAAATCTACTATAGTATATACATCAGATATGCTACCATTGAAGACGACAACTGCAACCTTTTGCCTCTGCGGCCCACATATGAACTCAATGATTTCATAAGTTTAAATACCATAATTGTGTTTGCGTAAACTCGATTTTTGAGACAAAACACAATTTTGATAACTTAATTATTTTGCTTACTTGCTCACAACGAAAAAGGTGCGCTTAAATTGCATGTTTTTGTATGTAAACGTATAAATAGTATGCTGATGTGATTTGTCTTCCTTTTCAGCTTATGCGTTACATTTATATATATTTTGGTAACATGTCAGCTGTAATTGACGCAAATCGCAGTAAGATGTCTTTTCTTCTATACTACCATAATATTGCATTTTTTCTATTTTATTATTTTTAAATAAAATTGGTAATTTAATTGATTCTTAGTAATGCCTTGCGCCTCATAATAACCATTTCTTTATGTCTAAATTATTATTGAACATTGCAGTTACGTTTATAAGACTCAAAACAGAAGGTTTGCGAATAATTTGTATAGTTAGTGTTTCTTATATTAACGTTGATGAGAAATTAAATACGTATCGTATTTTAGAACATAGATAACAATTAAACAAATCACTTACAACCCGTGCATGTAAGTGTTTCTTGCCTTCATCCACCTAAGGGGGGAGGGTTAGGTTTTGTCGCCGGGTGCACCAAAACACAAACCGAAGTGATCCCGGGCATCTAAATAATATTTATATCCTTTTTGGTCATTTTAAGGAAAAAGATTCGGGGGCGGTACCTCCTAATATGGGTCAGTGGTGTAACCAGACTTTCGATATTGGCAATGCACAAAAAAAGAAAACGAACAAGAAAAGAAAAAGGGGGTTCTTATCTTTATCTTGTCGTTCAAGTATAATTTAGTCTAATTTGTTGTCAGTTGTTGTAACTAAACAACAAACACCTACGTAGCTGATTTCAAATGTTTCGACAGCGGCGTTGGGTGGCCGACAATCACGGCATTCGGTGACCAACAAACGAAATATTGGTGGTGCATGTCCACCCGGTGCACCGCCTCTGGTTACGCTAGTGATATGGGAAGCTGCACAAAGGGTGAATATTACAACCGAAGTACCGATAGAATGTGCTCTGCGAAAGCACTTCTAAGTGAAGTGAAATGGTTGTGACGATCTACCTGCAGCGAATCACGAGCGCTTTGTTTCCTATTCGGTCAAAAGGCGCTATATAAATGCCATTATTATTATTATTATTATTATTATTATTATTATGGGGTAGAGAAAACCGGGGCAGAAGCTTTAACACCTTCTAAAAGAAAAGTAACTTTTTTTGAAAAAAACAATCTTCATGTTATGAATTATGAAGTCCGTGGCAGAAGGTTTACCACCCCAGCTTACAGTACATGTAATATTATCATTTCCTTTATTTATTAGCAAACAAACCTTTTTAAAATCCGATATTAGGATCTTTTATAATGAAATTTGATGCCACTAGTGCCGCAATCGTAGTTTTGGTAAATTGTTCACACCCGAAGTACTTCGTAACGCTTAGTCGATTCTTTTTGCTCATAAAGTTGGAATACAAATATTTTACCACTATTTTATCTAACGGTCGCTTTATGAGAAAATATCTGAAAACTGTTGTTGCTCTTGGTCAGATTTGATAGGTAATGTGTGACATGGAGCTTCGAATAAGATCATTTTGATCATTTTGCTCATGTAATGGTAGGGGCAACAACAAAAATGGGTCAATTTTGATTCGTTAACCCCATGGTCAAGGTCACTTCACAACCCAAGTGATCATATGAAATGTTTTTTTCTGTAATCGAGTGATAAGCATGTGATTAAATGTCTTGGTCCCGCATGACTGCGCCAAGAGAATGAGTGGAAGCAAAGAGTGGACAGCCAGAAGTAAGGTCCGAGAAAAATGGCTTGTTTTATTTTTTTTTATGCATAGAAAATCGGCACAGACTGTCGTTTCGACTATGCTCATGAATATTCATAGAGTTGAGACACAAATTTAAAAGGGCTCATAAACTCATCCAAGTAGATCATAATTCAAAACAATGTTGTACAAAGATGTAAAAATGTTGTTAAAACATCCTGAAATCCAAAATAATTAAAATTTATATAATTTCTACAGTGATTATTTTATCTGAGTGAGGTCAAATTTGGTCTTTGCGTTTTGCTTAAAATCTCCGGTTCTGGACTTAATATATTTTAGCCATTTGGTCAATAGCAAGCGACAACATTTCTTTATCAGGATTGCTAAACATTTTAAGATAATTCTTTGTAAAACACCGAGCATGTAATGAAATATGATGCTTGGTCCCATGAGGTCGCCATGAGGTCAAATAAGACATCAAATGTCTACGTTAAACATCACGTAACCCCGGAAGCGAACGATTAAGCGACACTTGCCTATTGTTAGATATACAGGGTGTCCCAATAAAAATGCATCACTTTTGTTTTTGATCATATCTCAAGAACTAATAAATAAAAATGTAAACTTTTTTCATAATACCAATTAATATAGTTTAGTCTTTCATCAGGCAAATTTTGAGCAAAATCCATCGAGCCGTTCTTGAGGAAACTAGAATTTTGTAAGAAGACCCAGTTTTACCCCGTTCCAATGGGGTTTACCACAGTAACTCATATTTGCAACTATCATCGATCTGACATGACCATGTTACCACAGTAGTAGGTCTACTCTAAATGGAAAACTCATTTTATTCATGGATAAACACTTTTTCAGGAAAGCAACTACAAAACAACAACAACGACAACATTAGCAACAACAACAGTAAATTTTAGGATTTAAATAAATTAAATATGATTAAGACTTGGTAGCTTGTCTGACCACACCCGACTCCCTTTAATAGTAGTCTGGGATTTAGAACGTGGCATTGGACCAGGAATATGATGATAAGTACAAAGGTACCTGGAAACTGATTGTGGGCATGTGAATGGCAGAGTTGCTTGAAATTTACTTGAAACTGAACCAAAATTATACAACGTGAGTTATCATGGACTAACAGACATTCCACTTTTCACTAGGAAGTGAATTACTGCTTTGTTATTTTGATTTGAATAATTAGGTTGCCAATGTTATATTTGTAACACTTGTAGAGGTTGAGACAGTCGTACAGATTTTCTTTTTTTATAAAAAAGAAGCTCAAAACTCTCTGCCTTGGTTACGTTTTCTTGAAAAACCATGAACTGTTTTTTTCTTCTTCTTTTTATTTAACGCTGCAAAACAGATAAACCTACATATTTAATTACGGTGCCACTTTCAGTGCTAGACAAGATATTAAAATCATGTTTTAGTGTCTATGCCATATTTTGTGATCTTTTAGTGCCTGTTTTGCAAGTTTAAAGCAAACTGATCAATAGTAACCAAAGATGTGCATTGTTAACTGATAAATATGACAAACTGTGGTAAACCCCATTGGAATGGAGTAAAATTGAGTCTTCTTACAAAATTCTAGTTTGCTCGAGAATGGCTCGATGAATTTTGATCAAAGTTTGTTTGATGAAAGACTTAACTATACTTATTGGTATTATGAAAACAGTTTTCATTTTTATTTATCGGTTCCTGAG
>JXSR01S049993.1:2616-13288 GCA_000969725.1 Ophiothrix spiculata
TTTTCACCATATTTTTACTTTAGCAGCCATTTATTCAAAATCTTCAATCGCGACTTTCCGCTCATTATGCCAGAGCACAATATGCTTTGTCAAATGGAGCATATAATTGCTTTGTCAAAAGGACCTGATTCAGGTTCATTATCTCTAGATTTTGTTTAAAAAACAGTTTTACTCAATTCAGTTCAGCTGATGACACCAAATGAATTGTGACATGTGTAAGCAATTTATGCAGGAAATTGATGCCCAATTGGCTTTGGTAAGGCCAAAACCATAGTCGGCCTCCAAACAAAATTTTTCCTACCAAACATTTTCAAAAATATTCACAAAATATTTACCATCGAATTTAAAGTATGAACGGGTAACAAACATTTGGTCCAATGTATGGCAATTCAATAACATGTGCAATCTAAGCCAGAAATTGTATTTGGTCTCAACTCGGTGTTGGAGTTATTTTGTTTGGAGTCACTCTTCATTTTGACGTCACGACCAAGTGTTTGGTAGCGAAAATTTTGTTTGGAGGCCTTACACTTTGTAGCATGCAGCACTGATCTTCCACCCAAATCTTCGTTCTAAACATTTTGTTTTACTGTTATCTCCTTGAAAATGTATGTGTAACAAATGTGTGACATCCACTGGGATTCGAACATGGAATCAGTAAAAAAACAAGAAGTCATGGGTGATAGGGGACGCCCTGTTGGTTTTAATCCAACATTTTTGACAAGAAATTTTCGTTAAAAAATGATAATTTGGCACAGATTAGGTATCTTGCAGCTATTTTGATAAATGTATCAATAAGTATGGTTTTAAAGATAAATAACTCACAAGGCAATGACAAATCATGATTTCTTTGGAAATTATGCAGCCGGATAACAGATCTAGTAATCTGTAAAAGAGGTTGTACTGCATATAGAAAATATGGTCCACTTTGCCCCCACCCACTCTACTTGTTCTGTTAGTTTTTCATTTGAATATGCCAGTACAAGAAATAAAAACACAACTCCAATAGCTCCCTTCTGAAATTAAAAAGTACAAAATATAAAAATCTCTGAAAATGCTTTCACATCACTAAAACGCATTTCCATGTCTACATGTATATCCCAATAATAGTGTCACATTTGACCTTAGTTGACTTTTTTAGACATTGTTATAGTATATATTTGCTCTATATTTAAACAGCCAGTACAAGAAAACATCAACTCAATGAGCTCCCCTCTCTAACTAAATATAACAATTATCTAACAATGTCTAAAAAAGTCAACTACAAGGTCAATTTTGACACTGTAATTGGAATATAGACATGGAAATGCTTTTTAGTGATGTGAAACATTTTCAGAGATGATTGGAGTTTGGGTTTTCTTGTACTGACATATTCATTTATTAGTGAGCTCTCATAATCTGTTCTTGATTGCTACCTGTAGGCAGTTCTATACAATCAGCTCAATGTTATTGTAAGAATCAGATATAAATATGGCTGTTAATTTTTTCATGTTTAGTGCAGTCATGACATTTATAAATCTTCAATTACCTAATTGCCTTGAAAATTTGTGCATTTATGAAAAATTGGGATATCAGTTGATGCAGCGTAAAATTTACCAGGAAGAGATTTGAACATATAATTTTGTATATAACGTATGACTTTGTTGATATAGACAGTGGTATATACACTGTATCTATTATTATGAGCTATTTATATACTGAATAAGGGGCTTGTAATGTGTGCGTAGACTTTAGGCCTTAAAAAAAGTTGTTGACTTGCCCTTTGCGACCGACCCAAAATTTGTCAAATTTAGGGTAACTTTTTGTTGTTGTTATTGTTGTGAACTTTTGCTTATCTCAACAGTAAATTTGGAGAAAATAGCATGATATTTGGGTTAAGTTTACAACAATATTTACAAAATGTTATATAGGCCCTATTTGCTTGAAACAAACATAAATCTTGAATAAATAAACCACACAACATTTACAATAAACTATTTTAAACAGTTATTCTTGGTCAATAAAAAAAAGAAGATCCGACCGACCAACCATCAATTTCACCATTAAAGGGCAAGTCAACATTTTTTTATTTTTGGCCTTATAGCAGAGATTCTTATTTTGGCTTCTACATATAGAGTCTGTTTAAATTTATTGTTCGACTGGGGTAGGTGCATACAGTTGGGGTGCAAAATGGGTTTGAAGCTGGGTTAATATAGAAGGCCAAGTAAAAAAATACTAGGTTTGCATCTCCTTGTATATAGCTTTTTGTTACTGCATCAGAAAAAAAGGGCATTTTTTATTTTTGTTTTTATTTGTTTTTTTTGTTTTAGAATAAATATAAGCAATAGTATCCAGTATATGTGCTATTCATATTCACTGTAGTACCATAGTACTTGACATTATATGTTCTATAAATTATCAAAACCATTTCACCTTAACTAGATCACATTCTTTTATAGTCGGCCTTGAAACATAATTTTTGTTACCAAACATTTGGTCGTGACATCACCAAATATTTGCGATCGAATTTTAAGTATAATCCGGAAACAAACATTTGAGGCAATGTATATGGCAATTCAACACATGTGCAATTTAGTGAGAAGTTTTATTTGATCTCAACTCAGTGTTGAAATTATTTTATTTGAAGTCAATCGTCATTTTGACGTCACAACCAAATGTTTGGTAGCAAAAATTTTGTTTGAAGGCCGACTATTGACCCGTACAATTTAGATTGTAATATTCTAACAGATCCCAATGTTTTTGGGTCAACAAAGCAATTGAGATTAAATGCCTCGCAAAAAAACTTAAGACCGAATCACATTTGGTTGTGACGTCACCAAATATTTGCCATCGAATTTAAACTATGAACGGGTAACAAACATTTGGGCCAATGTATATGGCAATTCAATAACATGTACAATCTAGCGTGAAGTTTTATTTGGTCTCAACTCGGTGTTGAAGTTATTTTGTTTGGAGTCACTCGTCATTTTGACGTCACAATCAAATGTTTGGTAGGAAAATTTTTGTTGGGCCTAACTTGTGATTCAAAATCCTGTACTGTTTCACTGGACCACACAAGCTGTCAAACAAAAAAATGCTTAATGCTGTCATTACCTTTTCTAGTCATGATGGCACAATTTTTTATTTACAATAAGAATTGATTCTTTAAGCTCTTATTTTTGGTGCCTACTCATTCTTTAAGCCCCCATTTTGGACTCCTCGAACCGCACACCTATACAAAAGCTGAAAAGCTGAGTACCCCACCTGGAATTTTATTTTGATTGCCATTGCACGAGGATTTACTGTCAGAGGAAAAACAAACATATTTGAGCAGTTACTAGTGATCAAGTCCCTAAGCAAAACTACAAGGACTAAATGTCCGCAAAAATCTTTGGGATGGACAGAGTTTTTATTAAAGTACTTTGTAGATTCCCAAGTTGCATTTATGGTGTTAACAGCAAGTTTTATGGAGTGTCAAAGAGATAAAAGATAAAAAGATATTTATCTTTTTTATTATCTTATCTTTGAGTATCATGATCAGGGATATGCTTCTGGGTTTATGTGATCCCTGAGTATATTACAGAAATATTTGACGATACAGGTTTTTGAATAAAGCATGCATTTGCTGTTGGAATATCTTTTAAATCATGTTAGCTCCGCATCATAAGTTCTTATCCATGATTTCTACATGCTTGCACATGAAATAAATAAATGTTTTTCTGATAATTTTTGGCAAACCAACCAAGTCTTATTGATTTGTAGTCAAAATGTATCAAGCTCTTTACATGCGACACCTATCCGTAGAGAATGGTCAATTTTACAAAATTATTCAATTGTTGTAAATTGAGGGAACAATTATCAGTATCAAATAAGTACAGGGTCACAGGTTACTGTCATACGGTATTCAACCGGTCAATAATGCTATCGTATGCCGTCACGTTGAATTGACTCGCTGTGGAGCGAATCCTAGCGTTATTGATCCCGGCTACTCACAGTGTGTACATTCGTTGTGTTTATGGTTTTAGTGTGTCGTTCAGGAATTAACCAGAATTAAATTCAGAGGTGATTTTTTTAAATCATCTGTTCTTTACAAATTGATGTCGCTTATTGGACAATTTGATACATTCTGACTTTAAATCGATGGGAGTTTGTCAGAAAAACGTTAATTTATTTTAATTCATCTGTAGGTGTGTAGAAATTATGGATAGGAACTTATGATGCGGAGTTTATTTGATAAGAAAAATCGTCATTTTGAGCACAACCATTTTAATGTTTATGCAGTTGTGAGGGTCTGACAGGTATCTAGGAATAATATTTGCTGCCAAAATTGTTAAAAAGGTAGACCAGACCTCGGTCATTTTAAACAGTACCTTAATTGGTTCAAATGTAATGTCACATATGTGAGAGATTTTGGTAAGATTTGCATATTTGTAAATCGTAAATCTTTTCAATTCATAGTGTGACGAATGACGATCTACCAGTCCTTGTATTACGCGTGGTGTAGTTCATATTTACAAAACATTAACACAAGGCAAATTTAAAATATTTTGTTGAACTAATTGTGGTGGCTCACCCCGAAATGGGGGACTTTGCGGCAGAACACTTTTCAAGATACTGGTGAAAATAGGCAGCAGGAATTAAAAAAGAATTCCCAGTAGATATTCTGTTGTAAAATTAGATCGCCTTGATCAAAAACAAGTAAGGTGTCATTTTAAAGCTTGGAAAATGAAATGACAAAGTCAAAATTGATATCATCTGCAAAGTCCCACCTTTCTGGGTGAGCCATCACAATTATGAATATTAGGATTACGGTATCAGCCTCAGCCCCGGCCTCGGTATCAGATTACAAATAGTTAACAAAAACTGAAACTAAAACATGGTAATACTGAATATTTCTTTTTTAGCATTTACAAATTTGTAAACAATGCATTTTAACCTAAAATTACTGAAAATTTAAAATTTCACTTTAAAAAATTAGTGTGATTTGCAAGTCACTGTATTATTTACTGCCATATCAATATAGACTCCTATGTCATTCCATTTTTCTGTGTCTTCTTCTTTTAAAATTAAATTTAATTTTAAGTGTGGGATTCATTAATGAAGATTTAACATACAGTAGAGTGAAGTTGTGCAGTCCAAATAATTACAGTCCAAAATTTCAATTGTAGATATACAGTGGATGCATTAATTAATAACCCTAACCATACTGGACCATACAACGACAATACAATAAAATTCCTAAGCATACAGCATTGTATACTGAACTGAATGGTGTAGTATTACAAGCACAGTCCTTGCGAGTTCAAGTTCATGCACGACTCATACACAAACCTTGTGTGTTTTGCTGTATGGGCTAGGAATGAATAGCTTGCCTGTTTTTCTGTGTGGTGTAGGACTCTATGCACTTGGTGTGATATAATACAATTAAAAACATGTCTGGACTGCTGACTTATTGTCCTGAATGCTATCTACTGAAGAAAGCTAGCGAATAATATATAACTGCTATTTTGGGCTACAATGTAGCCCATGCACAGTCACTTTAAGGTCTTTTCAGCCCTATACAAGACAATATGCAATTGTAACAAGTTGCTTTACTTTTTGTCTTCCAGATTAATAGCATCACCCGTAGGCCGGGCCCTAGGTGTTCCCGCAGTCAATGGCCGCCCAGCTGAGAACAACCTTATCCTTGAAAAAGCATTCCAGTCAGTCTCCAAATTCCCTGATGAAAAACGGTTACAAGGTCTCGCCAAGCAACTTGATTGGTCAGTAAGAAGAGTGGAAAGATGGTTTCGCAGACGGCGTAATCAACAAAGACCGAGCAGGCTTAAAAAATTTTCAGAATGCAGGTAGGTAGTATGATTGGTAAAAAAACATTCCAGGGAGTAAAAGTTTAATGGGACCTAAAAAAAAGATGTTGACTTGCCCTTTGCGACCGACCCAAAATGTGCCTATCTCAACAGTAAATTTGGTAACAATATCATGATATTTTGGTTGAATTTACAACAACATTCACAGAATGTTATATATTTTTGCATGAAACAAACATATATCTTGAATAAATAAAGTACAAAATAATGAAAACATTTGTGAAGACATTTGTATTCTATTCATTTTTTTGGGTCCATTTTCAAGAAAAAAAAATTAAAAAAAGATCCGACCGACCAACCTGCAATTTCACCATTAAAGGGCAAGTCAACAATTTTTTTTTAGGCCTTGGTCTGATTTTGGCAAGCAGCTTGACTGGGACAATCAAGGAATTTATAAAAATTGATTGGTTCTCAATTTGATCACCATGTAAGTCGTATGGGGTGGAGGCCACCTTAGATTGTTGCTCTGGGAGGCAGAGTTATTATACCTTTGGATTATACAGAGCTGTGTTTGCTACATTTTGAGACTTTTCAAACAATATGGCAGGAAAATAACATGTATAAACATACCTAGCTTGGACTGAGTTGCAATAGATGCTGTTGGAAACACGGACATTGTTTATGAAATAAAATGAACATTCTATCTATGCGTCAAGTGAAGACATGCAAATAATGCAATCTATCTAGCTATTGGGTCTGTTTCTAAAACAAAGTTATAGGCTGAAGTTAAACTAACTCGTCTCCATGCATGAGCAACAACAAAATGGCCGACCAATACATGAGCAGAGAAATGGATTCAGAGATGGTGTAGTCAAGAACTATTGATGAGGATTTTACTTAGACAATAATAAGTGCGCACCATCTTTTTTGAGGTCATTATTTAAAATCGGAGGTGTTTGTTTTGGGTCGAGGTACTTTTCTGAGGTAGCGTAGCTCCCGAAGAAAAGTACTGAAGCACAAAACAAACACCGACGATTTTAGATAATGACTTTATCCCTATAAGAGAATTTCGATCAGTCCATGCATGACGATCATCGCGTAATATGATTAACGCGTGTGTGTGGTGCATATGCGCGCTTGATTGACGTTAACACATTCAGCGCTCATAATAAGAAGTCATTGTTACCTGATAATGACCGCGCAGTTGTTTGCTAAAAGTAGAAATAATCTTATGAGATTGGATCGCGCTATTACGCAGGTTATTAATATTTGTTAGAATACAGGTAAGGCACATGCTAGCAAAAAGTCTTGTCAGTTTGTCAAGCAGCTTTGTTGTGATATATTTTATGACTGCGAATTTAACTTTTTTCCCATTTTCCCTTTCATTGTTGTGTTTAGTGATTAATTCTGATCATTTTACTATATTATATGCCATAGAAAAATCCTATATTTTATTTGGCATTTTCCCCTTTAAGCAGTCAAAAGTGTCGAATCTGATTTTCCCTATTTTGAACCAAAGTTTGACAAAATTTTCTATACTCAGACATTTTATCTTAATTATATAGTAGAGCAGCCTCTCAAGTACATGTATCAAGGAAAATCAATTGGTTTGACACGTATCTTATTGTCAAACTCTCTCTTCAAAATGCAAATTATGCTGTTGCTTTGTTGACCTCTATTAGAAACTTGATTATTAGATCATTTGTTACAATATCTGTAATTCGCAAACTGCCTGAAAATTATTTTGATCGTAAGGTAGATATGATGGTGAAATAATGCTGAAGTAATTAGTGAGACATTCACCTTGTTAATATCTTAAGTGAATCAAGATTAAATTCACTGACACTGAAATACTACCGATTTTATTCATACGAAGAATCTCATCTGTAGTGTTGAGTTCAAGTGAGATTCTAATTCAAGAGAAGCAAATTATTTTGATGGGTCCATACTAACTAGTCACTACAGCATTGACCTGAGCATTTTGTAATGGGAACATCGGTTCATACTACAGTATTTTGATTTAATTGAGGGATGGAAATCCCGAGGTGGAAATCTGTGTTGAGACTTGAGAAGTAGAGGAATGATAATTACCGTAAACCTTATGGAGTGGGGTCCAGGGGCTTGCTGAAATGGGCCTGTATTTCAGGGTTATCTCAGGTAATTGTCTGAATTAGCTCAGGATCATGGTCAAGTATAGTTGGCATAGGGTGGGATTAAATTGTGGCGACTTGTCAATGGCGGAAGGTAACTGACTTGAAAATCAAATCAAGATTTGCTTACAGATGGCACCCGCACCTTGAAGACAGGTGAAGCTTGGCAGCCACCTTTGCTGATTTAAAGGAACGGAAGCTATAACGACGGGTCACAGAGGGTTGCTGTGGCCAATGAAATCTGAATTTTTTTGTAAATTTTTGTCAGGACAGCACTGCTTTCCATGAAAGTCCTCTTGTCAGATGGTCAGATTTATTTACCAGTTTTAGATACAGGAGGAAAACCGTAGTGCCCGGAGGAAAACATGGCAACCAATTGCACGTACAGCGCTGAGACCAGGGATCGAACCCACAACAGTCCTTGGCTCATTGGTGCAAAGCGAGGGAATTACCGCTGCTCTCCCTAGTTATGGCGTTCATATTTCGTTTCCACCGCAACCCTCTGTTAGCAATCGTCAGCCTTCATTTGTTTATGTCAGCTACCAGCCGTCAGTTGTCGTTGAGGTGTCGCTGAAGGTCATTACCATCCGTCAGCAGCAAATCTTGATTTGATTTTCAAGTCTCTAACCTTCTGTCGACAACAAGTCGTCACAGCATAAACCCAACCTTAGCAATTAACTGATGATGATTTACAACAAATGAAAGCAAGAATCTCGGCTGGCAAACAGCAATTTCTCTTCCTCAAGAACATCAACATTTTTTTCGTAGACAAGGGGTATATAGATAACATTAGGGACCATTCACAAACACTTGTAAGGGATGGGAAAAATATTTGGGGCCCTCCTTTAGGACCTCAGGGGCCCCCTTTTTTTGAGAAAAATAAGTTCAACCCCACAGAAAATCATACAGACTCAACTTCAAGGGATAAAATTAGGGTGATTTTTAGACCCCCTTTAATAGATCTCAAAAAAAATGAAGGGTCCTATTTTGCATCAGCCCCCTCCTTTACAAGTGTATGTGAACAGTCCCGTATGATTAATGTATTCAGATAATGTGTCCAAATCAGAATGATGATTTACAACAAATGAAAGCAAGAATCTTGGCTGGCAAATAGCAATTTCTCCTCCTCAAGAACATCAACACTTTTGAAAAATTGCCAGGATCATTATGGATTTTAAAGTTTGTACTTCGCATCAACAAACTGATGACGGTTATGAATTTAACTGGAAAAATGTTTTTTCACATCTGGTCTGGACTCTTATCTATCAACACATTGTGTCTCCTGATGATTGAAACCAATGGGCTATGAAATACTGCAGCTGTATAGAATTGTTCACAAGTAAAAGCATTTGTTTGGAAATGAAGAACTAACCATCTGTAGACAGCTGCAAATAAAGACCTTGCTCATTTAACATATTGTATGAGCTATTGGAAACAATAACCAGCAAGTGCAGAAAAGAAATTCTCTACTGGTCAGGCATGCATTTGACTTTTATGTTTTTTTTGTGTGTGGGGGCATGTGTGTCTGTGTTCATGTGATACATTTTTTATCTATCTGTAAGTAAATTCAGAGCAGGTTGGCCATGGCAACTGTTACTGGTTGCCAGCTAAGTAATCGTAGCCGATCCCTGGCGGATCTCTGATATACGCCCTGCGCCTCTGCCTGATAGGCCTATACCGTTAGAAATTCTTGGAAAAATGTAACAAGTCACATATTTTACATTAAATAAAATACAATAATGAGCTTGTGTAGTGATTTTTTACCTACAAATTTCAATGTACATTTGCATTGTGTGTTTTCATCGAGTATAACTCCAGCTTAAATGAGCAAATGTTACTCATAAAACCCATGACACATGTTCTCCTCATATGAGATCCTCAAATTAGATACACTTTGTCGCATAAAATTCAACATGAAGTTGAACGCCATTTTCAGGACATAAATATGATGCAACTTGCAAGCTTTTTTTTTCAAAAAAATGTATAGCGATGACATAAACTTTTGTCGTTCCAGTTCTGTTAGCCATCGTCACTTTTGTTAAGTTTTACAAGCATTGAAATGAGATTGAATTAGCACAAAAGCATAGTTTATTAGATTTCAAATTTTGTGATATTGTGTTAAAATACAAGAACACACAAAAATCACACCACAGAAAACCCAAATAAAAATGGCAAGTGCAGAAAAAAAAGACTTAAAATGTTCAGTCATCATAAAAAACACATTTGTTTTAAATTTACTGAACAGCTGTCCCCTGAGTTCAATAAAATCACAATATTTGGAAATAATTACTGATGAGTGCCAAAAGAAGACTTGTAAATATTCGCTCCTCAAAATCATTTGTTTGAAACTAATGAATTCCAATGAATAACCATCTGTAAACAGCTGCAGATGAAACCCATGCTGTATTGCACAAATCATCCAATGTGATTATACACTTCACAAAGCATGAGTAAACACAAATGGTGGCTAATATAACATGTTTGTTTTTTATTAATTTAATTTTTCATCTTATTTTATTTTGTTTCTTGTTCTTATTTCATTTATTTATAACTACTATACATGCCTTGTACATTTTTGCATAACTTTTTATTTAATTTTTTATGGCATAATTTAGTCTTTTCATTTTTGTATGAGCTTTAAAGTTCAAATTAAATGTATGAATGTGGATCAAGTTCATTCACCCCATCCTTAACAATCGGCAGATGTCAGATGGAATGAGCACAAAAGAAATGAGACAA
>JXSR01S050001.1:198732-211566 GCA_000969725.1 Ophiothrix spiculata
TATAAAATAATATAATAATCATCAAAAGACAACAACAATTATGGTTAAGCTTATTAATCCGTGCGTTACCCCTCGACATGTTATCCGAGGACAGCTATGGTCTCGAGGCCGACACACCGCTCGTCCTAGTTTACATGAACACTGGGAACATTCTCCATCACGCCAAGTTTCACCTTTCTGAAAGTCAATTAAAACATAAAAAGACGGATGAAGGAGTCACAGAGTATTCAACAAATTGGATTATTTCATTATAACATACCACGTGAATCGAAAAAAATTGTGCACGGATTAAAACTGATTTTGACCTCGATAAAAGCACTAAAGTATAAATTTCTTGGTAATGTAGTAAAGCAGAATAAATAAGCTTTCAAATGCAGAATTTATTTTAGGAATTGGATGAAAAATAAAAAAGATACGACCAATTTTGTAAGTACTTCTTAGCTGTTATCATAAATTATGCCATAACCCGTAATTGTGATATGTTATATCTTGCTTAACTGTGTAAATCCCATTGGAATGGACGAAAAGGAGACGTACTTACAAAATTTGTCATATTATTTTTATTTTTCATCCGATTTCCATCATTTTTTCTGCATTTGAAGGCTTATGAAATGTGCTTTACTACAATAACAAGAAATTTATGATTTGGTGCTTTTATCAAGGTCAAGATCAGTTTTAATCCGTGCACAATTTTCTTTTTAATCACGTGGTATGCTACTTAAAGTAACTGAGCGCACTTAAATGTATCAGTTTTAATGTATAATGAATCAATGCTAGTTCAATATAATAAAATAAAATAACCCAGTAACAAGATAAACTTAGTAAAGAAAAATAGCAACTTGTTATACATACATATCATATTCTAGAAATCGCAAGTTATGAAAGAAACGCGATTGCACGGTGACTCAAAGATAACAAATGTGGTGGATTTGATTATTGTAATGTGTAAGTTGCACAGCAGTAATCTTATTTTACCAATACACTTTATCTGTCTGACACATTCTAGTATTCTTATGAATAACTTCAAATCAGCGAGAAACACTAAACATTTAAACACGAAATATTCCGGTTGTTATTTTTTTTTCTCCCTCTCTTCACAAAACAGCACATTATTGACGTAACAAACAAAAACAATCCGGGTTATTATATTTACAAACAAAATTCAATCAACAGATAATCAAAGAAAACAAAAAAATACAAATGTATAATCACACCTCTCTTCACAAAACAGCACATTATTGACGTAACAAACAAAAACAATCCGGGTTATTATATTTACAAACAAAATTCAATCAACAAATAAGTCAAAAAAATATATATATTAACATACATGTAGATAAAGCAACAGTTACTACTGGATAACATTTGGCTCTCAGGATTTGTGATCTTTACAAAGATAATGATAACAAAATCATTCAATTTTATAACAATGATAGGAATTCATTCGCATGATGATGACACTCACTCCTACCATTGGCATGAAGTATTTCTGTTGTTGAGTTGTCACTAAATATTCTTTATTCCTTATTTTCAACCAAAAACAGCGGTATAAGGTAGTCTTTATCTCAACAATTCATACATCAGAGGCGAAAAATGCTGTAAAATACTATACTCCATGACTTTTAGGTGAGCGACCTCTTTCGTTCTCCTCTCTATGGATAGACAGGCAGTCCGTCATTAAGTGATTTGTTGATTCCTGATAAGTGTTCAGTTTAATTCTTCAAAGATCTAATGATTACAAATCTTAAGAGGCTTTCTTAGTGCAATTATCCCGATGATCTAACAGTATTTTGCAATGCTAAGCGTCCAATCTGTCAGATGAATGTTTATTTTGGAGTCATGAGATTCCGATTAAAGTATTATTGGCTCTAAGTAAAACATTGATTAAAGACTACATAAATACTCAATCTACTTACCAAATGGAATTGACCGTGGTGAAGACAAAACGCTTTAGCTGAAAGAAAAACAAGTAGCCACTATTATTAGAGGATGTTTGATACTAATTTATTCTCGAGGCATCATATATGAATATTGGATGTAATGCGTGTGCTATTATCCGATCGTTTAAAACAACTCTTCAACCTAACCATGTAACCCTCCATTCGTTTTATATTATTAAATGTATCGGACTTATCTCCCGCCCGTAACGAAACAGAGGGTATCTGCATTTTTAATTTCCACTATTTTTAGGGGAAGGCTAAAGCCTTTTTAAAATTTCTAAACAATAATTTTGCACAACTATTTCAAATTAAACATTCTTATTGAATGTAAATACTACAAAGTATAGCATAAGAGAGATGTGAATCATCATGATCATGATGCAAATATCTTTTGTGGTCGATTCCACATTAAAATTTGGATGCTCCATTCCAGAATTTGATACAATTATCTAATATATGCCCGTTCATCTTTATAAACAGCCTTAAATGCTACCAAATTTATTATGCGGTGCAAGTATAAAAAACTATGAAAATTGTATTATTGTATTTATGTTTCAAGTTGTAGGCTATTTACAGGCCTTTTTTGGCTTCCTTAAATATGTTATTTATTGTTGTTTTTATTGTTTTCTATGTTTTTTATGGATAATACATTCGAAGGTGGGAGTTTGGCGAAGTCGATTTTAGTGCAAATTCAAAAATCGTATTATTAATCTTTTATTCTTCAAATTCAAGCTGTGCAGTTATGATGGATTGAAATATCTCAAACTCATTAGATATAACAACAGGAACACTGCAAAGAGATGTATTAGCTCTATTGTTTATCAACTTGCTAGATTATCTCTTAGAAAGAACATCAGGAGGAGATTTTAGTGAAGTGACGTACCAAAGAATTTTCTTCGTGCCCAATCTCAGCTATCCAGGACTGTCATTTCTTCTGCTAATCTGGACGTATCATCAGCGCCCCCCCAAAACAGAGTACATAAATATCAACTGTCATCCACGGGATGTTTATGGTAATGCCATCAACAAAGTAGATGACTTCAAATCAAACACATTGGCTCTATGGCAGCAGTGGCGTAGCCAGCACGGGGCAAGGGGGCTGCCGGGGGGGGAGTTAATAAACTATGTGTTTGAAATATAAAAAAGAAAAAACCAGGGGCAGACTCCCCCTGACAAAAAATCGAGCAGGAAATCGGGACAGCAAGCGGGAAAATCGGGAAGGACAAGAAAAATGAGAGAGCAGCTGCTAGACAGAAAACATGGGGAAAAGCAAAAATTCGTATCAAGTGATATGCAGAAAAAGCTTAAAACCTTTTTTTTTTTTTTGCTTGTCAGTTTTTAAAATCGACTTGAATTTATATTTTATGTTGGTGTACGAAAATGGATTTGTTGCCGGGAAAAATTGGGAAGAAATGTGCAAACGCCTGAGGAAAATCTGGAAAAAATTGGGACCAAATATTTTTGCTCCACCTGACCAAAAAGTCTGGCTACGTCACTGTCCAGCAGTAGATATTTGAAGGAAAAAGGGGAATGCTTTGACAGCATTTCGGAAAAAGAGTCAAGAGTGACAAGATATATCAATATCACTTTCCCCATCAAAGTTAAGCTCTTTACAACTGGCCTAAGAAATGCAAAATTGGATTAATGAATACTACGGTACTTCCTGCTATAGAGGCATACTTGGCATCAAAAGGATTGATTGAGTGTCAATGCCTCCATCAATCCAGGCTTCACCACTGGTGGAGAACGTTTGGTATCGGCAGCTCAAATTTTTGAACCATATGCTCCGGATGCCTGAATTTGAAACATGCACTGTCTAGGTACTATAAATTCCATCATATGAGACACAGTAATCATGGGACACATTAACCAGGAAGATAGGAACCCCTTTTCCGTAATACATCCGAAACCTTTTAGATATTACTTAGTAAATGCTGAGCCAAGAAAAGTTGGCTTAAAAGGCTCTGGATCGTTGTAGCTGGAGAAAACTTGTACTCGCATGCTCCGCTGCCGACTGATGATGATGATGACGCCTGCTTTAAAATACGTGGAAAATGTTTTAATTTGTAGAAAATGAACGGGAGTATGAGAGAAAAAAAATTTCATCCTAAGGAGGGGAAAACACACACATATGGCTTACTGGCCTTTGAACTCAACTTTCGAAGGCTGTATTAAACTTGATTAAAAAAAGTTTGAAAAAAAACCAACCCATAAATGACAAGAGGTTGCATTTACGACTGTTCTAAAAGAATGGTCACATATTTTGTAAGTTTTCATCATGTAGATACAATGATAAATATATCAAACCATTTCATACATACAGAGGCAGGTCTTTTGGTCAGGTTGTAGTGCAAATCCTCCAAAGCAGGAGCACCGGAATGAACCATGTGTATTATGGCATGAATGGTCACAATCTCCATTACCATCTAAACACTCATCAACATCTATAACAACATTTGGAAGTAAAAGGAGAAATATTATGCACAATTACTTAGCCTTAATTATGAGATTGTAGAGGCCACATATTGTAATGATCAACCGTTTGGTTAAAACATGCTAGCACTATAACATATAGGAGGTAACGGCAAGAAGTGTTAAGCTGCAGATTTCATTTTGAATTTCCCGCCAGTGATCGTGAGTTACCGCGTGTCACCGCGTCCTTAGCTACCAGTCTGCTGTCGTTGCTTTACATTCATTTCTCACATTCGTCCAGTGGCGGCACCACGGGGGGCATGGGGGCGGGGGCATTTGTCCCCCCCCCCAGTCTGCCCCCCCCCCGAAAAAAAAATCAGAAGCTTTTAGGCGCAAATTTCTCTCAATTACCCCTTTTTATTGATCATTTTGACATAAAATGTAAAAATTTGCGCGCTTTGCGCGTATTTTACTATTAAATATCATTATTTTAGTTAAAAATAGGCGTTTTTTAGCAAAAATAAACAAATTTATCGCGCATTACATTTTTGGCCTAATTTTTTTTTTGTCTTGCCCCCGTTTGCCCCCCCCCCCCCAGAAATGAGATGCTGGTGACACAACTGTATTCGTCACCGTTGTGACAGTGTGAACCAGACTTTATGATTCGTTAATGAATTAGCCATTTGTTTCAAGACAAGAATAACAAGGGGAAACAATCTTTAACTTTAAAAAATGAGTGAGTACAATTTATATTGGATTCGTATTCTGAGAACTTGAACAAACGAAGTCTATAACTGTTAACTCCTTAGTAAATTTGGTATATGTGGTAAATCTATACAGTATTTCCAAAGGCATGTGAATCTTCCGACGTTTATATTGATAAAATTTATGGGTAGACCTTCAAATGGCATAAACTATTTTTGTACTCCAACTCTCAAAGTAAATGCATAACTATATAAAAGTATACATTTTTAGAAGTGGATCTTACCCTGAATATGATGATGATATCAGTTTTTGACCAAAAATGTCAATTTGGCAAAAAATGCCCAAACCATATTTTTTGCCCCAACAATTCATGGAAAGCTTAATTAAAATTTGCGTTTGTAAAATGTTGAACTGAATGCTTTTTGAAATTTAGAAACAAATGTCTAGGAAGGTTTTTTTTCAAATATTTGTTTTTATCTTAGTTTTTAAACAAATGCCAAAGGTCAAAAATGTAAAAAAATCCCACCGCTGCCACCAAAATGGCAATTTTTGGATTTTTTTTTTCAAAATATAGAATAAAAATCAAACATTTGAGAAACCCTTCCTACACATTTTTGCTAAATTCCAAAAAAGCAAAAAAGTTCAAAACTTCACTAATGCAAATTTTAGGTAGGCTTTCAAGACATGTCTTGGGCCAAAAATACGGTGTTTTTTTCCCCATTTTTTGCCGAAATCAACATTTTTGGTCAAAAACCGCTATCACCAAAATGTTAAGTGTAAAAATCCACTTCTAAAAACATATTCTTCTATATGGTTTATGCAATTAGTTTGAGAGTTAGAGTACAAGAACTGTTTATGCTAGTTGAAGGTCTACCCCAGTCTTAACTAACGCGGTTCAATTATTTACCATATCCACAGTTTTTATCGGCATAATCTTTAGAGGAAATATATAAGTGACACGCCACATCAAAAGAAACAACGTACCGCAAAATTGGGTAATTAAAAGCTTTTATATGATATCAGATTTTTTTTACATGGCATATATTAGATGTCTCTGTTGCAATTTAAGAGCTTGAAATAGAAAAAAAAATCAGATTTTGACAAACATGCTTCAGAGAAAAACGTATTGGAATGATTATTTAATAAAGCCTAAGAAAAGTTTTTGGATAAAGGAGCTTACAAGTACCTCTGGAAAACTTCACATCAACGGAGGTTTTAACGGTATGATATACGTTGCAAGGAAATCTAATTCCATTTTGCAAGATTATATCTCATAATCGTAGCAAATGTGTATTATTCGATGTTTTGAATTACATCACATAGCGACCTTTTAACTGATCATGTACTCACCATATTCACAATATTCGCCGGCATAACCTTTAGGGCAAACACATCTATGTTGACCTTTCACCTGTCGGCAGTTGCCACCATTTAGACAATATACCCCGAAACAAAGATCAACAGGAACTTCGCATCTTTTTCCTATAAAAATATACATAGACGAATTTAAGTAAGTTTTATCGATGTTATATAACGCTATAATCATTGATGTCTAATAATATCCTTTACATCGAGTACGGGAAATTCAAAGACTCATATCAAATAAAATGAAGATTTGACGTACGTTTAAATTGATCTTAACTTCCGTGTTTTGAATATCTGGGCCCATATTCATGAAACACCGCTATCTCTAGTTGGCTGCTAACTCTTTGTCTACCTGTCAAATTTTGACAGGTAGACAATAGGTTAGCAGCCATTTAGAGTTAGCGGTGTTTCATGAATATGGGCCCAGATTACTATATTGTCAGTTATATTGTCATCAAAGCCTATGTACTTGTAATATAGCAGGTGTTTCGGTATTACACAAATTTCAAAGCATAACTTATTTTCGAGGCAAAATACAGAGAGGTTAATTACCGGTAAACGCTGGGAGACATGTGCAAAAGAATGATCCTCCATTGTCATGGCAACTCCCTCCATTCAAACACGAATTCTTACGACAGTTTTGACTTTTATGTTCACATCGATCCCCATGATAACCGTCCTGACATTTGCAGACGAACGACCGGAAACGATCCTCGCACGTACCATTGTTGTGACATGGTAGTGAATGACAATCGTCAATTCCTAAAACACAAAAAATGGTGAAATAAAATAAATAAATAAATGGTGGTAAACTATTACATTTTAGGCATACATGACGGGCAGATTCTCTTGACCTCGGTTTCCGTTTTTCTCGGACACACTGTATAATAATAATCTTGAATAATGATTTCTGTTGCGGAATCATCTCCAAAATGGCGTCAACAGTTTTTTTTAAAAAAAGGTTTCGCGGTTTGGAGCATCCGATCTCATTAATATAGTCCTAGGTTGTAGCACACATAAGAAATTACGTATGATAAGGCAAAAAAAAAAATTGTTGTGTTGCCCTCCGGGAAATTTTTTTAGATGGGTCGGTAGGTCGGCAATTGTTTTTTTTTTTTTTTAAGGTTTGAATTGACACATGAAAGCAAGAGGAATATACTTCACCCATACATTGAAACATATGTTAAAGACATTTACTTTCCATTGGTATGTAATATTGAATGGAATACCTTGCCACTTTCAGGTTCAAAAAACGTTTTTCCGACGGACATATTTACGTGTATTTCAATGGAGTAGTTATTTACTGGTGTGCGCCCCTAATGAAATATGATCAAAACAACGTGCGACTCTGGTTTGTTTTGTTATATCTAGCGAGGTGCAAAAATTACTGATATGTGTTTAATCTGTATATTTGTGTTAAACTTATGTTTTCTTTCATTAAGATATATTTTTTTTATTCTGATTTTATCATTGAAATTTCGAATGAAAGTCATAAAATATTTAAAATCAAGTAAAAACGTAGTTCTTACTTGCACAAAATGTATGATAGATTCACACGTCCATAAGAATATCGTTACCTCTCACTGACGGCAGGAATTAAACGCGGTCTGTGACCTGTAGTAGAGGCTAGTAAAATACCAGCGCAAAACCCCACCATGTTTGTTATTGATTGAGGAGTACTGTTGTCGTAAGTAGGTTTAATTTTTTGTACAGCGAATACAGAATAAAATGCAACTATTTCAAATGTTAAAATGTGCGTTTTGAGTCATTCTGTATGAATTAGAAAAATGAAAATGAAAATGACATCGTTTTGCTGTGCATTTTGATTAAAAATGTAAAAAATCATAAAATAAGTCAAATTATGGTAAAAATAAACATTAAAAAAAAACAAAAAAACACCGGTCCGAATTTTCCGAGATTTACGACCGGGCGCGGAGGGCAACACAACTATATTTTTTTTGGCCTAATGTGGACTTCCAATGCTAGCAACAGCTACCTTCATATGGAAACAACTTTTTACACTATATTTTACGGTCACATACGCCTTTAACGATAAATTGTTTAAACGCTAACATTGAAGTTCTAAAATATCATTTGTAACTCCATAATACGTATTGTATTATATCTCAGCAACTATGGATATTATCCACAGACGCTGAGATTGAATGGGAAAGATGATTCAAATTTCACGATTTTTTTCGTCATCGTGTTAACCATTTTAACATATTGCTATCACCATTTTCATAAAGTTTCTCTGGGTGAAATTAATGGTCAAAATCGTATTAGTGTGTTAAAGTGATTATATTGCAGTAAACATGAAATATCTCGTCACGACATGCTCAAAACAGTAGCCTTTCTTACCGATACAAATTAAAAGTGTGAAAATAACAATACTCGATTGAGCTTAAAATAAGTTGTTTATTTAGGGTAGTTTCAGGTAACTTAATCTTAAATACCATCGCAATATTTTCTATACATATTAGCATACACCTTCCTGAGAATTGAAAACGCAAGAATAAAATAGAATACAAATTGAAATGTATAGATTATAAACCGACTTACGCTGGCATATATTTGATGGTCCTTTGATGTGAATCTGCCCTCGTAATCTGTAAGGAACATCATACCACGACAATGCGCTACCAGAGTTGTCATCGGAGAGGCAGGTCTCAAACTTACGTTTTACTTCCGTCGGTGTCATTCGGAAATCCCAAATATTAAGCTATAATATTAGAATAAATTTGGAATTGGAATTAAATTAATTTAGCTGTTGAGTATAGGCTGACAGAGTAAACTTATAAATATTCACATGATATCTCATTAGTTGCACTTGACGCTTTCGAAATAAATAAAGTATGAACCAAAGTTTATTGACAAGATGTTGGTTTGTGTTCAGTTTTTAAGTGAATAGACCATACGGTAATTGACATACTCCCGCCGCTGGTCTATACGAAACTTAAATCGTATGATCTTAGATCTTTACCTGACTTATTTCTCCAATAAATGCCTCTGATCTCACAAACGAGCCACCAAAACTATCCTGCTCCTGGCCAATTATTAGAGAACCTCTACCTCGAATGAATGAGCCAGCCTGTAGTCCGCTTCCGCTACTGAATACAAATCCATTCATAAAACAGTCCCAGCTACCATCCAAGCTCTGCCACGTTACAGCAATGTGAATCCACGACGAATATCTGTTATAAACACAATCATATCATTTATTTCATACTCGTATAATGATCATTTTGTAATTGTGCACAAATTTTGTGACACGTCTTTGCGTAAATTTTTTAAAGTAATCTATTCTAGATGAATAAGTCATGACTAAATGAAAATGAGACTACAAAAATGACTGTTTCTTATTTTTTACATGTACAAAAAGGTTTTAAAAAATCCTTCAGATTTCTTTAATAAATAACAAATGGGGTATCATCATCTTATAATTCATCCAATGGGGAAACATTCTCGGTTAATTTTGTTGTCATAACCAATGAAGGGTGTACTTTTGGGAAAGTATGGTGTTTAGTAAATGTGACCCATCATATCGAAAGGTACCTTAATACCGGCATAGTAAATAACGAAATACGGGCCATTGAAGCTGAGCATAATCAAAAATCACATCCAAGGTCGAATTTCTAATTTCATCAAACACGTTACCTTTTGAAGTGTTCTCTATCATATTAATCAGGCTCCAACATCCAAAACATAAGATTAATTTGTTAAAAAACAAAATAAAAATCCTTTCTCCATTCAAGTTTTACCAGTACAGAAACTTTAAACTTGATTTTCTCAGAACTATAGTTTTCTGAATCAGCCTGATGCCTTTTACTAATTTGGATGTAACTTTGCAATCGAACATCCAATAACTAAAAGCAAGATGTCATTTTAAAGCTTCAAATATAATCTTGCAGATGAGACCAAAAAATCAATTTTCATTTTAGGACCCTTAAGGTACGGTACCTTTCGATATGATGGGTCACAAATGTGAGTATGTTGACTGACCATTATGATCCCAAAACATACCTGCGATTTTTGGATACATTTAATAACATTAAGGTGCAGTATTGTATCAATTTGTTGAGTTTCTCCGTTCTTGAAAAAAAATGAATGGAGTATTGCCATTGAATGGGAACATTTTGTCAAAAAGACACAATCCTGCACCTCACTCTTTAATAAGCACGGTGGCTCATACATCTGAGACACAGTGCACCAACACTATACTGACTTACTCGTTTGCTTTCATGTCAGTTACGACACTCTCTCCATTGATGAATAAGATGAAGTTGTTGTAGTCGTGTAGTGTCAACATGTTGTCGACAAATGATCCATCAGTGGCAAAGTTTGCGTAAGAAACAGGTGTGCCCAGGTTTGATTTATCTGATGTACGCATCCAAAATGCTATTGTGAAGGCATAGAGGTCTGGCAGAGTCTGGTAAAAAGCGTAGTTTGTGGGACGAGCGGAGGACGGGAAGATGAGATCAAAGTCATTGGCCAATTCTGAAAGATTAATGTAGTCAATAAGATCTGTGGATAGTGGGCTTGATATACACAATGGTACTAACACACTGTTCATATTGATGAGGTTCCCATCTTTTTAAATGTCACCAATTGAATGAAGCATCGTATGCTTTGAGTTCTTGTACTAATAGTGATGATGAATACATACAGTGATAGATATTGTACGTTGAAACCTGTCATTGTCTGTTCATCTCATTAAGAGGCGGCTTCAAAACACAACCGGAGGTTGTATGCCGGTTCTGGGCGGTTGGCTAGTGTTTACTCCGGTTGAACCGCCCAGAAACGGCAGACAACCGCCGGTTGAGTTTTGAAGCCGTCACTAAGGCTACACAATTAAGATTGCTCAGAAAATGTGATTCATAATTTTATTTTTAATCATAAAAAACAGTTTCTACTGCATTTGTGGGGACTTAGCTTGGCTTCTGGCGCGGGTTAGTCATGCATTGCAAAGCACCGGAACATCCACTCGGTCATTTGAGCACACTTCAGATCGTGTAGTAAAATATAAACCATTTACATTGAAATGCCGTTTTTTTTTCTTTTGCTCACATAAAAATATCCATTTTTGCCGTGATGAAATGCTAATTTTTCATGAAAAATTATACAAACGCTGATATTAGACGGATACAAAGATATGTAGATATTAACAGACAATACAGAGCTCAAACGGGAAGATCTCTAAGTCATGGTTCTCAGCCGTTTTTGGCAGGCAAAACAGCGCGAGTTGTATTTTTTTCTATCTGAAGCACTTTTATCACTTTCTCCCTCTTTAACTTGGTAAAACTATCTATCTTTAAGATAGACAGACTATCCCTACTCCCCTTTTGATTTGGTAAAATTGTCTATCTTCTAGATAGAACATCGTCCCTCCTGTTTCATTATGGTAAAACTACCTATCTTTTTTAGTACATTCATCTGAATATATTCCACATGGTAAAATAGCCAAACGTAAAATTCATTTAATTTCATCATGATATCAAGGTTATGGTATGACAAATAAGAAATAAACGAAATGATTTAGCATACTTTTAACAAATTAAATACATAACGATAACTTTAATAAATGAAGAGAATACCAGAGCAATTTTGACAGAAGTTAGATAGTTTTACCAAATCAGAGTCAACAAAGGAGAATAATACTTTTATTGGGTAAAACTCTCTAATTCCAAAAATTAGCTGTAAAGTTTCTATTTATTGGTGAAAATTGTGTATGTTTGGAGATGTTTTGCAAAAATATATTTTTATTACATTGAAATGACCAAAAACACTTAACAGCATACAATTAACGAACGTCATATCTTTGAATTTCAAACGTGATTTTTTCAAATCGCTGTATTTCAAGTTAGATAGTTTTACCAAATGAGGGCCGATGTGTAAGTAGGCATGACTTTAATCCTTGAATGCATTAAACAAAAGGACAGTAGCCTTTAAGTGTGTGCATAGTCTTTCGATATTGTTTGCTGAAATATACATTACCGATAATCTGCTTTATTGCCAATTTAAGGGAATTGTTTGTAAAGTGAGATTTTTTACAAAATAAACGTATACGGCTATAATAGGCTTTGTGGAAAAGGTAAAATAATATGCCCATATATGTGTTCATCTAATTTGCCCCGAAATGATCGGGTATTTTTAACCCATAATGTGGTTTATAGGAAAACAGGTAAGAGCTCTATTAAGTATCTGCAAAAAAAAAACTCCGCTCAATCCAAGACTGCTTTTCTCTTACCGGTTTCACAGAAAGGTCCTCCAAACCGACTCGTGCACGTACATTTGAATCCACCAATCAGATCATGACATGTGCCTCCATTGTGGCACGTGACATTCTCGGCCAAGCATTCGTTAATTTCAAACTCACATCGACGTCCCGTGTACCCAGGTGGACAGTTGCATA
>JXSR01S050003.1:31706-51583 GCA_000969725.1 Ophiothrix spiculata
AGGACTAGGGCAACTAGATAGAATTGCATTGCACACTCATGCAGCTATAAAAACACTCGGAACAAACATATATACATCCATTCTCAGAAAGATTGGTAGTGAAATCTTGACTCACAATATAAGTGGTGAAGAAAACATTAGTTTGATGGATAGCACGGTGTTTGATAAGATAACTTCAAAGCTTTAGTGCAGCAGTGCATCTTATTGCTTGCCAATCACACAGTTCTCCTAGTTGGATATAAAACCTGTTAGAAAAACGCTTGCTTGCAGCCAGGGGAGTTGTCACCACATACTACGAGAGATATCCTGAGGTAACACGCTCTAATAGCAGCATGGAATGCAATGTGCTCATAAACTCCAACATTTCTACACATTTTGACCCACTTTGGGCACCTAGTCCTCAATTCATAGTGACATTACTATACATACCATCACAAAATGCCCATTGGCACTATCACAGATACAATTACTTCGTGAGCGACTTGTGAAGAAAGACTCAATCTTTGCAGATTCTGCAAGTTTTCTACCAGTGTCTATAAACCTTCAGGCTGCCAGAAAACATGCATGTACATGCAAGCTCTTAAAAATGAAATTAGTTCATCTGAAGGTAAAACACCTGTTGATTGCAAGGCTGCGTAGCTTGTTTCCTATTCCTGATGTTTTTATCTTACGCTCAGTAGGCCTATGTCAAACAAGATTTAAAATCTACAAAATCTTGAGGAAGTCCTCTTCAATGATAGGAAACATGAATCTAATCACAAAATCAAATCAACATCGTAAATTAAAAACCTCTCTGATTTTATCACTTAGTGCCTGGTGATGCTATGTGTGTCAGGCCTCCATTTGTTTTCTCCCTGCATAGTCAGGTAATCAGCAACTTCCGCTGGAGCCCCTCAGGACTTCAATAATCACTTAATGCTGCTTACAACATAGATTTACAGAGTTAAGCTCTTTTTGAATGGTACAATTTGCACTCAGCTAGCATCTCAAATCTGTTGATAAAGTGCTTCAAGAAATAATTCTTTTCATAGATAGATAGGGAGAGAAAGTGAAAAAACTTGGAAAACAGGCTAATTTATATTGTTGTTCTAAAACCTGAACAGAATTTCACTGAAAACATACTTAATTTGACAAAATGCGCAATTTTGCAAAAGAAAATACCTAAGTAATGATTTTATTTTTCTAAATCATATCCTAGTGAAATGATTGCTTGCAGAAATTTGTAATATAACATACTTGAGAAATAAAATACGCTTAGAGCAAATTTATACCGCGATTAAATTGAATTAGAGAAACACAATTTTGTTTGTACTGAATTGAAAGAAACTGCTATGTATGAAATAAGGCTCCATTTAGCCTGGTCCATTCTGATAGGATTCTCCATTTCCCATGGAAGTGAGAATTAAGCTTTACTTACCCTTGGTTCTGGTAGATTAGCCGCCTGGATGTCAATATGAGTAGACACATCAACTGGGATCAGGATTTCCCGATCACTCTGCCTGATATAGGGGCAGAAGTCGGGCCCTTTCTTTGGCCTCAATGGATCCGTTGAATTCTGCAATGAATTGAAATTTTAAGATGATTTATTAGATACAATTGCTTAGGATATCTTGTTATTAACCCTAAACCCACTGAATGGTATTTTGAGAAAAAATACCATTCAAGAATGGCCAAGGAAATGTACTAAATCTAAATTAATGAATAATTGATTTATAAAGATGAGGGCTAGGAAATTTGTACCTAAAATTGGTACCTGAGTAGAAAAATTAATACAAAATCATTCACAATGAGAAAAAATCCTCTTTGAACATCCTCCTTTTTGCATTCTTTGTTATTCATTTGATTCAGTAAAATGCATAGAATTATCTTTAATCAAGATTGCACTAGTTTTTTAGTAAATTAATATTCAATATCCAAAATGCACGGCTTAGTATAACTACTGTTAAATGACCCAGATTCAGAATCAACTTGAATCTTGAATTGTAACTATTGCTTCTCTAAAAATACCACTTGATTAAAATGGTTCTCCTGAATTCAATAAACTCACTGTGTATGTTTTCTCCAACCAGTTGCCGCCTGGATGTTTGTCTACCTTTGTAAACACCAACGCAATCTGATTATTAGGGCTAGCTTGCTATGTATTGGCTGAGTTTTCCTTAGTAAAATAAATGTAACCTTACAGAGATGTGGACGTAAGATTTTATTTCCGCTTAACTCATACTAACTTGTTTGAATGAGTTTTTACTTGGCTGCACTGCAAACATTTCAACACTGAACAATCTTTAATCTATACTTGCCTAGAATCTGGAGCAAACTAAACTACTCTTTTGTATCGCCTTTCCTAGCTAAAATTTACTTCTGTATAGACATTTCAATTTTGTTCAGCACTAATACTGGTTTGCACAAATAAATATTTTGGAAAAGTTGTCAAATTTTGGTCTTAAACAATACAGAGAATGTGTTTTGCAATAAACATCACATGTAACAGTCATTCTTCTTTCATAACTTAATTAAAAGACTTACACATAGCAAATAAAAATTAATCTAAATAAATGGGCTAAATATCCTTTTTCAATTAAGAAATTAAATTAAAGTATGACTTGGCCTATGACAAGGGTAAGTAGTCCCTTTAAGAAGACATTTATCTTGGATGAAATTAAAGGGATGATAAGGTCAATCAAGAAGAACCATTATGGAAATCTAGAAATCAGCCTGCTGACGGGGCTGATACGTGGGCCTGTAATAACACCAGTTATCTGATGAGTTAATTCAAACAATATATACTAACCAAATACACGAAGTTTTTGAAATCAATCTACCATTTGCTAACATCTTGAAATTGTACTTCATAATTCTAGAATGATTTGATCCAACTAAAGAACACAGATATAACTTTAAAGGGAACCTACATTAAAATATGCTTCAGATGTCTAAGCAATTCAACTATTAACTTACATCTTCCACATGGTTAAAAAAAATAACTTCAATCTCATAATATATTTGAAATTTCATGCATTTTTCAAAATGCAGGGTCATAGGCCACAGGTCAGTGCAGGTTATATTTGTGGGTTATCTGTGTATAAATAAATAAACAAATCACGCTTCTGTGTGACTGTTGACAAATCAGTATAAGGAGTTTGCTGAGGTGTTTGCAGCTGGATAAATAGATTCTGGATCCTGCATGCCTCCTGCTCACGGTTTTCAATCAGCAAATGGTCCAAACATTCCCCTGCCTTTAGATTTGATATCCAAATGAACAAATACCTTCATATGCTCATTGTAAATCAGTGCATTCCAATTAAACATGCCACTGAATGTGAAGGATTGTCACTCAATCAAGCATAGTAAATAAAAAGAACGGCACTGCTTTAATTTTAGCTAAGTTAGCTACGCCCCAATGTGTATTCAAATCATCTCTTATTTGATGCTTTGATGGTGAGATAAATGAAATTGGATTGGCATGAAAAATAGCAATGCATCTTTCAAAATGGCATTTAGCACAGGCACATATTTGCACCATGTAATTCCTTCAATATTAATCTAGGGACATATCTAAATTACATTTTGTGACTGTGCAAGTGACAGGTAAATGGGGAGGTTAGCGTAATCAAATAGCTGCTGTAATGCTGGCATTATGTGACCAACATACAGATATATCTGGCTAGCTATCTCATAGTAGAGTGATCTATGTGTGGATGTGTGTGATCAATATCAATTGACAAGGAGGATGACTAATTTACTTGCGATGCCAAAGCGATGATCACCTGCGCCCATCCAAGATTCAGACCAGACTCCATGTCATCATTGATATTAAATCAAAACAAACATTGAAATTCTAAGATACCGCAAGATGGTGTGCAAAATATATACTCACGCAGGAATGTTTAAGAGTTTCTTTTAAGTTAACTTTTTTTATTTTATATTCATTTTGTAGCCTTTTCTTGTATTTTCAACCGATTTTTAGCATTTTATCCCAATGATATTATGCTTTCCTTCTTTTTTTTAAAACGAATTAATTTCCTCTTATTTTTTCAAATGCTTCTCACACTCATGTACAAGGAAAAATGAAAGAGCTAGCAGGAATACATGACATAGATCATTTCCTCATTTTGCTGATGGTCACTAGCTATTCTCATTTATTTGAAAGCTTTACACATGAACATGGTTGATGTCATCCATGATTTTATCAAATCAAGCAAAAATGAGTCAAATTGGCTAGAATTCATGCATCATGAAGTCAAAATGTTGTGTGCCATTTAGCTGATTGATGCACACACCCGAGGCATTAATGTCATCACGTCCGAAGCCTCATCCAAAAGCCAACAACTACAAACATCACACACCTTGCATGGCCAATATTTGGGGATTTTGTCAAGTTCTTGACATTTTTAGATGAGGAGTCATTTATTATGAATCAAACATATGTCTATAAGCTGAAGACCAAAACCTACAAAATGAGAAAAAATAGTAAAAGCTGGTTCAATTTTGTTAAAAGATTTGCAGACTTTGACTATTTGTAAAAGCTGAAGTTTTATGTACAAAAATGTCACAAGCCATCAAGTTATGTACACAATCTATCCATTTGGCCATTACATGTGTTACACGCGTGCCAATACACAATACAGCAGCTATAGAAAGCTGCGGTGCTTTTCTTTCTATGATGGCATAGATCTTCTGCAAACATGACAGTTCTCATATGATATTGCTCTAATGTCATGAACCTGTCAGTATATCAAAGCCCATAGGAAATGAAGTCTTTCCAACTCGGCTTTAAACTGTAACATATCGCTTTTTTACCCATTTGATCAGGTATATACACAACTATTGATTGACAAGTATCGCGTTACCTCCCCAGTATGTTGAATTTGTCAACAAAATCCCGGTAAATGACACCAAAATGTGAACATTTTGAGATTGTGTAAGACAAATTAGCATTTTGATTTGCTGTGCAAGTGAAGTGAATCCATTAGTAACAAGCGATGCAATATTGACACAGCGATATGTATCTGTCATACTTTTAAGTGCTCACAAGTTTATTTATAGTACCAATGATATCCATCTTGTAATTTGATTTAATTACACCTAAGAATATATATTCAAATATCAAAAATCAATACGTAAATAAACAACATAGTTATGAGTATGAGCTTGAATAACTCAGCTAAATGACTTACTCCAAGGTATAACACGATCCAATTTTTGTATCTAAACTTAACAAGCTATAATGGTATCTTTTTTCTGTACATCAATATACGAGATGTTTTTGCAATGTAGTAAAACATATGTAATGCCTGAAGCTATTAAGCCTCTGGGGAAAACTTTACTTTGCAATCATAAGCAGTGTGTCAGGAATGAGACAGTCGTCAATGCACTATGTGAGCAAATTGATGCAATTCTCTATCGATTTTTGCTAAATGTTGCAACAAGAATTAAGAGAACTTAGATACAGCACCTGGCAAGTTAAATTCAACATCAAATTTACGGTGGAAAAATTGTGAAATGTTTTCTAAGTCTAATACAACGCAACCAAATTTGTATCTGAAATCTAGAGGAAACTTCCATTGTTGTTGAAAAGTTTAAAACTATTTAAACAACTTACGATTTACTGACGTTGTCAAAAAGTTAAGTCATGATGCCAATTTACTATTTACATCATTTCTAGTATTAGCCTGATTGTTGTTTACCACATACACCAACATCTACGGAGACTTGATATTTAATTAACCTGTTTTTCTTGGTATCAAAGGAGTTGATCATTTCACTAATAGCTGATTGTGCATAATACATGACTAGATTCTGACCACGAGACAAATACATCACCTATCAAGTCACTCTATGCCTGCAACTAATCATGGAAATTGCTTCCAAATTCAATGAAAGTGCTCTAAATTGATTATTAACAGTCCCTTAATTGGCATCTATCTATTTCATGTAATATCATCACTTTTTCACCTGTACGAGAGTATCAGGTGATAGGTTAAGTTAGATTTGAAATTCTAGAAATACAAAAACATTTGAATAAAAAATAAGGAGCATATGGCAATGTAGTCAGGAGTTGAATCATTGCAATGTAATTTTGGGAAAGGTTTCACATTCCAATACAGCCCTATGCCCAGACTCAGGTGCTAACCAATAAATGGGTATAATGACATTTACATTTCCCGTTTCTTCTTCAAAATGAAAAATGGAAATAGCAATTTACCTTGATGCGATCAATTTCGTTCTCAAATTAAAACCTCATGAGGAACTCATCTGTTTTGTACATTTTCCTTTGATCAAATTACACATGACACCTGCATGTGGGACAATAATACAATCAAGAAACTATTTCCACGTCTTACTGCTGATCTCGCCGCATCTTAAATGCTTACAGTTTCTTGGAAAACTGATGCAATAACAGCTTCCAATTCTTAACATCTTCTGTTATCTTTCTGCTTTTGATAAAATTTATATCAATAACAGATTAAACTGATCTATTTATCATTTTTCTTCTTAATAATATAGACTAAGTCATTTTTGTATCAAAATGAAATTGGTTAAAGAGCAATTTCTTGAACAAAATACTGATCTTTAACCAGTGATATTCAATCCTAACCTGGCCGCAGGGAATGCACAAATGGCCATATGGTAAACTATACTACGCAGTGTAAGGTGTTGATTGTGCACATACAATTTAGTGATGAGCTAGTCATGTTATTTGCTGTATCATCAAGCCCTGGGGTCTCTTTGCTTTGTCATGCAGAAGACTCTCTTCCAGCTCATACTACGTGTATGTAAAAAGTTGCAAATGAGGAGTGAAAGTGGTTAACACTTAAGTCACAAAGGGATACAAAAATGGGATGGGTAGCAGATTACACAGAATGAGCTTTGATGTGCATTTAGAAATCTATTTTGCATCTTATATATCTATATCAGTTAAATTTCATCCATCAATTGTAAACTTTGCAATAAGTAAATTTAGTCATTGCATAAGATCAACTTTGTGAATGGTAAAATAGACCATTTTCCGGCCAGGAGCCTGTCTATATATTTGTCGATTAATGGGATGAGATTGTCGTCAAGATGTCCTACTTTTATTGCAACAGACTTGATTAATTACCAGTGAATCCAAAGATACACTATCAATCAATCACTCAAGAAGTAAAATAGTGGTCCTAGTTCTATTTGCCTATGTGTCATTGTACAAACTATTAACCAGTTTCTACCAAATTTACATCATTTACAACCATATCATATTCGCACCCTGTTCCAACAAAGAAAACGTAATTTAGACACAAAAAAGCTTGTCAAGTTAACGCTAGTTACACATTGAAAGAAACAAAATGTGTATGCTCACATGAGTAACAACAAAATCAACAAAAATGAGTCATTACTTGATGCCAACTTGATAAACCATGCATGGCTAGTCTGATACGTGCATATCCATTATTGAGATATATTATAGCAATTAATTTGAAACAAATTCATTCAAATTGGGCAGGTGGAGAGATGGTAATAGTTGCACGTTCTACCGGATCATCGGCAGAACACCACTTATGTGCTCAATATACCTTGTCGTTGTGATTGATTATCACATCGCCATGGTTACAGCACTGCGCACAGATTGAACACTGATCCAAACTTTGTTCATTATCTAACATTACATATGGGTTACCGGATTGGATTACCCAATGTTGATTTTGTCACACACTCCAAAATCAATCAAAAAGTAGAAAGACACACTACACTTTTCTGCCATTTACATCTCTGCAAAATCGGTACAATTTGATTGACTTCAGCATCTATATGCAACATGAAAGTTGAAAGCATGCATTTTCACACGTTTCACTTGCTAATATGGCCTAGATGCTAAAATATAGCCCCTAAGGAAATAAACCCTCTTTCCTAGTAGCATCCCATAAATCTTCCTTATATCCATTTCAGCTAACACTTCTTTACCGTTTGCAATCAAATTTATCACACACAAAATTGGTAGATCTATGCATCAATTCCTGCCTTTTAACCTACTTTCTTTATTTTAGGACTAATATTCAGGTCACACATATACATGGAGTAAATTTTCTTAAAATATGACTGGGGAAAAGCTGATCAGTAATGCTTCTATTTCTGATCAAAAATATAGGACCACATCTACATCTGATCAGATCTTTTACTAGTTTGTCAAATTTAAAGCAGTGGCTTGATATGTGAAACGAGTACGAAATCAAAAAGATTCTTTGTTTGTTTTTTGACAAGACATGTAACAGGAAGGGTAACATTGAACCATTTTTTTATTCCTAGTGGATGAATTGGACAAAGAGACAAAGACTATTCTAACGCAGTAAAGTGGAAATAACATGGATATTGATAAAGCCATATACACAAAGAGCAAGTCATATCACATCATATATTAAGACGGCCTAGTTCTGATGATTAATCATATACTAATCAATATTTACGTCATTCAACATGATAGGAACGTAATGTGAATGTGACCTTGCCTATCGTTACCACTTTAATTCCGCTTCATTGTCAGACAAATAAGTCAATACATGCACTTATTTATCTATTTGTCTCTTTCCATATTGGAGACAAATAGATAACATAAGCACTATATTGGAATTTAATGAGAAACCTACCCTGCTGCCTATGACTTCCTGGCTTCTACTAGTGGTGCAGACTGTATCGGCATTTCCAGCACACATATTCTCATAAATGCACCATTCACACGCATAATTGTTGTCCACACATTGCAAACACCCAGAGAAAGCACTACATCCATAAAAATCAAAAGTGGTCATTGCGATTTTCTGCATGGTCTCGCTGGCTCGGATGTACAGCTCTACAGTTAGAGAACCTGAAATCAAAATAAAAACAGAAATAAATGACTTAAAACATGTTAACTTGAAAGAAAAACATCAAAATTGTGTTATCTAAAACAATATATTAGGTCATTTAAAGCAAGTTACAACTGATCATCTTTGACAAGTTGATAGAAATAAATAAAGTTGTATCAATTACTTCTACTACTCACCCATGCACTAGACGTTCCCTGCAGACCGACTAGATATAGGACTGAGTTTATGCAAACAAGCAAGGAATAACATAGGAAATAGAACTTATCTTTGCTATTTGTGATCTGAATACAGTCTTGCAATGACGGTAATTACTAGTGGCAGGTATGTATTGACACAAGGACAAATAATCTTGTCATAATATCTTATCTAAGCAGCAAGGTGGAATCCGATTCTATCGCATGTTTAGCTTTTGTCAAAGTCGGTACGAGTCCATCTATCAAGTTTTATAAAGCCCCAATTCAATTAAATGTATGTTTAAGAACCATTACTTGACCTTGAGGATTCTAAAAACATGATATATAAGGAGACTGCAAAAACAGAAATCAAGCTTATTAACCTGAGACAAGCAAGAATTAAGTTATAGATTATTCTATTAAACTAAGAATGCTCAGTCAAGTACTTACAATGTCATAGAGTATGCAAGCTTAAAGAAAGAAAATACTTATTCCGTCTTTGTGCATCTAAACAAATATATAAGAAACCTATTTGCCTCAATTCCGAAAGTTAAACGCCAATTGTTTATGATGAATTAGAGCTACTCCTTACAGGTACTCAACAAATATCTAGGTTTACAAAACAAGCCTCCCATAGGGCTGGCATGCATGCATCTCCAGTAGACCGCAATGATGCAATGAGCCTCTTCATCAAATCTACTTTTCTTGGAGATAATGTAACTGCATTTCCGGAAAGGAAAGAGTTTGGAGACAACAACATAATCCGATTTGTACTTGCTTGTTTTTGCCAATCATGTTTCTGCTTATCAAATTCAGATGTTGTGTTATGCTGAGATTCTTACAAGCACAACGAGGTACTTAAACCAAGCATGCTGAAGCAAGAGATTGGTCTGCCAATGTGAACAACCTTGAGTGTACATTACATGCGCCTGGAGAAGTTTCAATGCATAAAGACAGAATAGCACTTCAATTGTAGTTAATTTCACATGTTAATTAAAGTCTCATATTTCTGGCAAGCCACAAGAGATCAAACTGCATTTTGTATATGTTCATTGAACACTCAATGTTGATATGTCAATAAACAACAAGGCCTGTTTCTGTTGTCTTTTTGAATGAAAACCAAACAAACCTATTCCACTGAAAACCACCAGGCAATGATTCCACTACAATTGATATACTCAAAAAGTTTACTTTGTTACACACATTTGTTCATTAATAGTGAAAAACTTTCCACCTTTCATTGAACCCCCGTTGATTGCAAACACTTTGTTTATTGACCATAAATGATAATGAAACTTTTCCTAAAGAATTATCACTCTTGATCTTATCATTCATAAATTTTGTGAAATCAAACTATATCATGGCTGATATTACTAAAATAACAAACTTTCATGATGCCTAATACATGTTGAAGGGTCTTGTCAAAATACATTTATTCTGCTAAACTATTACCATATTGTCAAATAAAGCATCAAATTAAATCAATTATAAAGCTTTCACATTAACAAGCATTAGCTTTTAAGTTTCCCAGCAGCTTCTTTGTGAGTTTGCCACAATCTTTTATTTTCTTTATATGTCGACAGTCAAAGATTTACTTGGATTGAGTTTTCATGATATCCGCAGAGAAAAAAGCATTATTTATGATATATTGCCTTTGTTTTTCAATATAGATAATAGGTATTTCATGTCTTTAATCAGTAAATGCTAGCCCTCGGGACAAGCAACTTCAGATAGACAAAAATATTGATCCTATAAACCATTATCTCCGACATCGCACCTTATCACTGACAATTTGGCCTTATGGACTGGAAATCTTTCAATTAAGTCTATAACTTAACAAACCTGACAATAACTTGGTAAAAGGGAAACAAATGGCGACACAATATGTGCTTGGCTGAATGTCATCTTCATCATTACCCAAGTGAGTTGTCATGCATGTTACATAGACTTTCTCACTCTAAGCATAAGATGAATGACAAAAAATTGGTTAATTTCTGCTCAGGGGCCACTGAACGTGTCCAAAAAGCGATTGACTGCAATATTCAAACTCATGAACCAAAGACAAAATAGAAGGAGTCAGACATGGAATGTCAGGCTTTATATATATATCCACTATTATAGCATTAAGTAGAACACCTGAAAGGCATACACTAATACACTTGAATTCTTTTTGAAAATGTTCAACATTACAAAATGCACATTTTAGCTTAAATGCATACTTCTTTATAGTAATATAGAGATCAAATGAGAAATGTTTTAAATGATTTCAAAACAGATTAATTGTTTCAACTACCATAAGGTGTGTAATATAAAAAATAATTTTTGAGATTGGCATTATTAGATTACAAATAGCTCATCGGTCTGTCAAGTTTATGTAATTTAACCAATTTGGCCTTCATATTCTTTTTAATAAAGTAGCCATTCATTCCTACATAACAACAAATCACTATTTTCATACGCATGACTGCGAAACCACAATGCATGCAAAGTGCGTCTTCTTTACAAGTTTCTCAGCTGATTGAGCCAATATAAAGGTTCCCATGAAATCCAATTGATAACTAAGATCACACTCTGCAGGTGAATTCAAACAGGCACATTCCATTCTAATGATATCAAGCAATGTCAAAACCCGCGGTTATTATTATCTACAGTTTAAGGTCCAGCTTAGGTTGCAAATGAAACTTGAGAAACTTTATTGCTTCAAATTCAATTGATATTTTCATTATTCTCCTTACAAAAAAATCAGTAATGCAAAATATGCTTGAAAATTGTAGCAAGTCTAAACTGGTCACGGGAAGAGGTGAGCCTGCGGGTTGCATTCATGGACTGTACCAGGCATGTATACAATAACATTCTCATATTGAAAGAGACAGTTCAGTAAACTCTCAACATACCTGTAAGCAAGGTGAAACACATTATAAAATAACAGGTATCTAACCTTGTCCCAAGGGTGAGTGTTACCTTCAGAATAAAAATAAAATCTGGTGAACTTAACCATAGAAAATGAGACTTTATTGAATAGAGTATTGTTTTTACTTCCTGAAGGTGTTCTAGTGAATCTGGTGACAAGATTTTCGCTGTAGTAAATCACACGTCTTGTCGGAATTCCTTTTGGATCCCCATGGATCAATTAGGGCTATTGAGTTGCCAAATTCTGCTGCCCGAACTTGTTGAAACTTGAACGTTGTTGATATTTGAGGAACGTGAGTGTGAACTTCTTGCAAACTTTTAGACAACGTTCAGTTGCTCTTGGCAAGCAATAAATACTGTCAAATTTTGATAAACATTGTCCTGAATTTGTGATTCTTCAAGCCAGTTTGTTAACTATGTCATTTCCAATGATGCTAGGCAATATGCCAGGAGGTTTTTCTAATCCTGCTTTTGTGAGATTTAAATTTATGAATATTATCATCCATCACGAGCATCCAGTGAAGTCAGCATTTCTCATTTTAAATGAGAATTTTGAGCTTCAGTACAAAATACGTATCTTGACAAAATTGTTTTGTTTTTCAGATTTAAAATGTCCCTACCTTTCTTAAACTTCTTGCTAAACATCGGGTTTCATTTAACCCTAATCTGCCCCTGAACATTTTTTGATATATTTATGTCGATTATTATTTTTTTGCACTGAAACTTCTTGAATTTTACTTCAAGATCGCCTTGCGCTTGATTTAAAACCAATTTTGTAAAAATTGGACCTAGTACCACACACTTGATGTTTTGTCAATCGGTTTCCAAGATCTCAGAGGATGAAGAGGATGAAATTTCAAATAAAAAGTGGAATAAAAATAAAACATAATTCTTATTTATTATCACATGATAATTGCATTCCAATTTCTATTATGGGAAACCGATTTATAAACTGACAGTTTTAAGGTGAAAAATCAGGCATAATTATAAATGATATCATTTGTCACTGTTAATATTGATGGTGTCACCATGCAATTTAATTTCATGGATTACGGTTAGGTCAGATATGCTTACCTAAATAATTAATATAAACTACTCTTGTAATTCAAAAGGTGGCCCCCTTACCAAGCATTAAGGCTAATTTAGCCTGAACTTAAACAGAATTCACATGAAGGCCAACAAATTAACCAGAAATATCAATTCAGGTTTAACAATTAGCATGAATCACCAGAAATATCAATTCAGGTTTAACAATTAGCATGAATCAACATCACAAGCAATAAATTCTGGCTAATCATTAACCATAATTTTTTCTAGCTAAGAAATTAAACAGACTCTTGACATTCTGGTTATGGCATTTGAATTCTGGTTAAGATGTTAGTCAGAATTTTTCAGGCTTAGGAATTAAACAGAAATTCATAATCACATGATTAAGGGCAAAGGTTAATTGGCAGTTGAAAATGGCGGCATGCTACTGCAGACATCAACATTTGGAAGTTTAAGCTTAATGATTTTTAAGCTTAATGTTTTTAATGATGGAATACTTTGGTTTGTTAGTTATCATGATCTTTTGTCATTTGTAGATGGTCAGATTTATTTGTATAATTTAACACATACTGTATTTAAGAAAAAAGCTGGGAAGATATACCATGTATAATGTGGTCTATATGCACGTGATGCCTGGCGATGGTGAGATATGTGCATGCATTATACGCTGTGCACATTCAAGTACCTACCATACGGTGTGCATACGCGTGTGTTTACAATGTGCAAACACCATACGACTGCCACATTTTATACATGTGCAGTACACACAGACATAAAAGTGCATACATGTACGTCCGCGGAAGGTAATAGTGCAGACCATGGAATAAATTACAGAAAAATATAACTCTTTTTCCAATTTTATTTCAGCAATGTGACAATGTGTAACTTTTAGCAAAACTTCCATATGAAAATACCTTCAGCAGTACACACAGACATAAAAGTGCATACATGTACGTCCGCGGAAGGTAATAGTGCAGACCATGGAAAAAATTACAGAAAAATATAACTCTTTTTCCAATTTTATTTCAGCAATGTGACAATGTGTAACTTTTAGCAAAACTTCCATATGAAAATACCTTCAGGAACACATTTATGAATTTTTGGCGGGAAAAATTAACCAAAAATAACAACTGGGTTTTTGTGGCTGCCTTTTCATGCTATTAATTTTCAGGCCTTAATGTGGAATTTCATGTTAAACTAATTTAAATATTTCGGGCCTTTTTCTGGTTAACACAATGCTAATTTCATTTCAGGCCTGAAAAATTCTGGCTAAAGTATTTCAGGTCTAAATTATTCTGGCTAATTTTTAGGCCTGAATTTTTTTGCTTTCTGGTTAATATTTTCAGGCCTAAATTGGTCCTAATTCATGCCAATCTAATTTAAATATTTCGGCCTTTTTTCTGGTTATCCCAATGCTAATTTTCAGGCCTTAAATTTGGGCTTAATTCAGGCCATTAAATTCAGGCTTGATTCAGGCTAGTCACTTCGGTAAGGGGGAGCTTAATATGAAACACTGAACACCATTCAGTTCATAAATTAACACACATGATTGATCATGATATTTCCAAGTGCATTCAAGCCAATGAATCTACAGACACGCTGCCAATAATTTACGATAAATAACTCTAAACTGAAATTAAGTGGTATCAAATAAGGACTGATGCATTTTTCATTTACTCTAATGGCTACATTAATGTCATAAAACCATGTGCCCAATATAATAATAAGCCAAATTGACTATGCTTCAATGGATGAAATCAGATAAATGTGATGGCTCACCCCGAAAGGGGGGACTTTGCAGATGATATCAATTTTGATTTTATCATTTTATCTGTTACAGCATTTTCTAAGCTTTAAAATGACACCTTACTTGTTGAAATTGATCAAGGCGATCAAATTTTACAACAGAAAAGCTGCTGTAAATTCTTATTATTTTCTTTATTTTTTGCCGCCTATTTTCATCAGTTTCTCGAAAAGTGTTCTGTCGCAAAGTCCCCCTTTTCGAGGTGAGTCATCACAAATGAAAGAAACTCTACAGAAGACCGGTTACAAAGGAAAACAGTGCTAGATTTAAAAAAAAAACCACGCAAGTATAAATTGAATTTTATTTTTATTTATGTTATTGTTACCTAGGTGATAGTTAAAATCTTTCTGGTCAAATTACCACTAATCCACACAGTCCCTAAAGATTAACACAGGACACATGCCTGAAACAAGGATCAAAAAGCTGTTAGACATTAAAGCAGACTTTTGGCCTTAGCATCTACATTTTGGACCTACCCCTTGTAAAAATCATATTATTTAATCCATTTTGTCATGTAAGTGAACACCAAAGCATTTTTACAAGCACCATACTTGTTCAGATACCGCAAGAAGCAAAGTGAGCCTCAGAGGCCTCTGATAATTAATTTCTGATTAGGCTATTTTTAGGCGCTAAGGTTTTAAATATATTCCAATATACCTAAACAGGTGTTCTTGAGGCCTATGTCTCCATTTATCATACAGCGTAATCCTGATGATTACATGATGAGCACGCCTCAAGCCAATGTCTCACTCATCAGACGTACTAATCTAACAAGTTATCATGGTTAGGTCTATGGCCTCAACAAGGTAATCTGAATTCCTGTAAGCAAAGACTGTAAGCTTGCTTTTACTCATAATCAATCACGCAAGGATTCGTTTTGCTATCTTTTCATACCTCGTGTTTCATTTCTCTTGAACTGTCCAGATCTATGATCTAAGCTTTGTATTTCATTATTTTCTCTCCTTGCAGTTCAATTACCTCACTTCCATATTCGGAAAAATAGAAAAACTGCAAATACAGATTGTATCTATTTTTTTTTCTTCAAATAAATAAATGTTTTAACCAGAAGTTCTAGAAGGGTGTGGTGACTTTGTGAAGATTTAAGGGTTCTTTTGGATGTTTTCTTTTTTCGTTAGATTTTATGGATTTGGACAAATTTGCACAATAGGGGGGGGGGGGCAACTGCCTTCATCACCCCTCCCCTTATTAGGGGCCTGGATTACAATTCTTGCAATAACACAATTATCGTTTTGTTGTTGCATTTATAAATGATCTTGCCAAGTGCTATAAATTAAAGGGAAAAAATAGTCATTGAAACAGTTTCCTCCATTCAATTCCTTCATTTTATTTAATCATTTTCATTTACACAACAACTCAAAAACATGTAAATTAACACAGTCATTGCAATCTAATTTTAGGCTGTACAAATGAAATCGGCTAGCGTTGGGCAATTGAGACACACAAAACCTGATTGCGCAAATTGACCTTGATGCGCTTTTCATCAAGAAGAAATAATGCTAACTTCTCACACGAGTCTTTACTGAATTTGAATTTTGGATATTCATTGAATACCACGCAAAAATCTGGTTGCTCAGCTAGCAACAATTACGTCATCATTTTTTTCAGATATTTTGTGTTTAAATAAACACAGCTTACCAGTATGTACGGATCAAATGCGTTCCAACTTTTCTTGAATTGATATGCCCTAGTTAGTAGAGACTGTAGGTACTTAACCATTCAGGCTTTACTAAACATACAAGAATACACGGCGCCAAATTGCAAAATGAATGACAATGTGGCAAATGAGTCGCACCAACAAGATTTTTAAAATGATACATAGAATTCGACTCTTGAGACCGCCTCGTTTTTAATCGATTGATGGTAATTACTTCAGTATGAAATTCTCATTATCTCTCCACTAGGAATATGACATCAAAGACTTTCTTTATGAATGAGAATTCATTTCGGAAATCACTGAGTACATTAGTGCTAATTATAGCATTAATCCATCTCGGAAAAAATGATTTAAAAGCTTATAATTTATTGCAATCTTTTTAAAACTTGAAGTATGTAAAATTTTTCACCTGCCTTGCCATTTTCCGATTCACTTATATTATATGTATATATTGGAATTTAAGTATCTTTATGCAATGCATTAAATGTCATTGAAATATGAAATGTTAAGTGCACAGATGTCCTCAAACCTTTCACAATTAAAGCTTAATGGTCTTAGCTATGGAAAGCCTTGGCAATGCAATTGAAAAAGGCAGTTAGCTTTCAACTAGAGCACACAACCGTCAAATTAATAAGTAATTGGCTGATGCCGTAGAGTATAGAGATGTACGTGTCAGTAATTTGGGCTGTGTCTACCCATGCCGATTACATGCCTATGCTAGATATCATGATGAATGGATCCATGCATGCTATTAGGATGTGCACTATTTTGTCACTGTGTGCTCACTCAGTAGAATACGACTCACATTCCATCACAGCTGAGACTCAAAGTTACGATGAAAAGAACCTCCAAATTGGGCTTCTGTGTTCTGTTTCCTTTGCTCTAGGGGAAAACACGCAGGTATTCCATCACATTGCGTAGAAGATGGCAGAATTCAATGCAATTTAATACAACTTTAAAAGGCTTTCAAGGGTATGTGTATTACAAAGGCATTTCAAGTGTAGCATGTAGGGCTTTGGGTGAATAATGCTAAGATTTCAATGAGAATCAATTCAAAGCCAATCGTTTAGTACAGAATACCTTGTAATGAGGCCTTTTATTCCCATTACAAAGGTATACAAACATCCTAAAAGTCAGTCTGTCAAACTAACTATAGAACAAGTTAGTTTGACAACTTACTTATATTTGTAATGAAGGGGATTTAACGTTTACTGAATAGGTATTGTGACCATTAATTAAGTTTAAAAGTTTTTTCATTTCTGTTTTTTAGGAGCAGCGATTGGGAAAACAACACTCTTAACCAAAGTAACTTTGTCTAATATCATTTTGCCAAAATCATTCTGCCCAATTTTAATTTTTCCATTAACAGTTTTTCCATACACCATTTTGCCAAACCATGTTTACTTCAAAGTTACTTGATATCATGTACTGACTTGTACTTCATTTTGTCAGAAAATAGCAGCGATTACATTCAGATTCAACCATCCGGTTGTTACAAACAAACATGGCTACGGGTTTTCAGTCATTCTATTTATCTGGGCATTCAATATGACAACCTAAATTCATCCAGAATAAAACATAAATGTATCAAAGAAAATGATTTGGTACATGAACACTGTCAACATTACACCCCCTGAAAAAACATTGCCCAAAGCGGCATGCTTTGCAGTGGATAACTATGTAACACATACAACGGTAGCACAAAGTCGCAACATCAAATAAAACTAAGAAATCATTTCAATCCAGTTGTGACATGCACAAAAATGTCTAGATATGAAATCCACAATAACCATCAGTCGGTAACACTCCAATTGAATAGTTGATATTTCTTGTTTTTGATATGCATGGAATATTTTCTATTACTTTGCCTGAGTATAATAACATGGGAAATCCCTGGATAAGCAGCAAGTTGTAAGTAAGCACCATATCTCATTTATTTTTCATATTTGTGGGAGGATTGTTTCCGCATTCTCTACTTCCTTTCAAGCTGCGTGTTGTTTCTATATCATCAAATCAAATTGTATATCCCTATTGGCTTGAGCAGGAATAGAAATATTTATCAATTTTATCTCCAGCTCTTCCTTCTAAAACAATCACAAGACTATTCACCTCATCTACATTCATTCCATGGGAATATATTTCTCTGCATTCAAATAAAGTCTCTTTCTCTCTACCATCCCTACTGGATATAAAACAATCATCTTTTATATACACTGCAAATGCCAACAGTGTTTGAATTATTGCTATTTTCTTACAACAGAGGCAGAGTTCTAAAGACAAAAATGGCATTGCATAACTTGCTGCAGTCTATACCGTTTACTTGGAAACTCAGCTGGCAGTCTTACCTATTTCTGGACTAGGGATCAATTCAGAGTCGGGGGTTGGGCATGTGACGTTAGTCCGGTCCGATGTAAACAAGACTTGGGCGTCTGTAGCAGCAAATTCGCCGCTGGTTTGATCCACAAACACGCAGTCATAGGAATGAGATTCACCGTCTAGTCTTGGTAGGTTGGAAATCACCAATGTAATCTGAAAAACAAAACAATCAAATGCAAAGTATTAAGCCCACGCACATCTTATTCTTGTCAATAACTGAACCTGTTATAATGTTATTTAGGTTATAATAAAACTAAATAAATGCATCGATTTACTGATGGTATAATCACCCAGAATTTCAATCAGCATAGTGGCAGTGCTACTACAGCACAATATCTTTTGATGCATCAATATTGCTAACAATAAGAAAAATATGGAAACAGTTTGTGCTGTGAAAATAAGTGGTTTTCCCTAAGCAAAACCCACACATAAGAACTACATTAGATAAACTAGAAATTCTCAACTAGCGGCATGCACACCAAATGTGGCGCTTTGACAGACTAGTTGGCGCTTTGGCAATCTCTAAAAACAAAGAAATACATAGAAATACACTGAGAAATAGGCAAGTTTTGCGCTTTCCCCTATAGTCCGGCAGAATCTTACATTAACGTGGAAGTGAAATATATAGTTTTGCTTTTGACTGATTTTGGTAGCTAAAAGTGTATATTTTCAGAATCTGCCGGGTGACAAAATGTCACCCCTTGGGATTTTGAAAAATCCAAGATGGCGTCCAAAATGGCCGCCATTTTCTATTTTCAGTCATAACTTCCTTCACATTTACCCTATGATTAAGATTTTAGTGTCAATTTATATGTTTTTGGTGTCTAGGAATTCAACCAAATCAACAAAATTAATGTCAAAGCATTAGTTCTAGCTAAAACCAAGATGGCGTCCAAAATGGCCGCCATTTCCTATTTTCAGCTGTAACTTCCTTCAAATTAATCCCATGATTATGATTATGGTGTCAATTTATATGTTTTTGGTGGCTAATAATGCAACTAAATCAATCAATTTAATGTCAAAGGATTAGTTTAAGCTAAAACCAAGATGGTGTC
>JXSR01S050014.1:62280-72906 GCA_000969725.1 Ophiothrix spiculata
AAGTAATTTGGAGTCTGGGACTCGACAGGCTTAATGCTTATTTCCCAGTCCTCCTCCACAATGTCTTATTAACAGTTTACTGTACTATTTTTTGATATGTTAGTTACTGAAATGTGCATGTGTGGAAGAAATATATTATGTTATATGTTACGATCCCCAAACCATTCTTTCATATTATTGTGCTTGCATTTTTGAGAAAAGTGAGAAAATGTGTCATTTTCTAAATTATTGTCGGGGCCCCGACAGTAAATTACAATACAGTAGTCTATGGGGATTTGCAAAATGCTGAAAAGCTTGTAACTTGGAAACGAACGGTCGGAATCAAGTTAAATTTTCAGTATATATTTATGTTGTACTTTTCTTTTTATTTAATTCATGAATTGCACCTTTAACTCATAGGTCTACTGTACGTGACATAAACTATATACAAAATGGTTACAACTCAAGCGTTAGTGCTCAAACTCACAATCGTTGCCTTGGATTATAATGATTATTAAGTCTGATGTCCAAGACATCTCTAATGAAGCTAAAAGTTTAACACCATCATGATGAATCAATATCATATCATTAGTCCCAACCTTGTGACTCTTCAATAGAGTCACAAGAAAGTCAATTGACATCGTAGAGTCACGAGTTGTAAAAGTTGTTTCATCAATTTTTAGTTTTAACTAAGTTAACATGCAGGACCCAAACATTCACTGAAATGATCCACAATGACTATGGAATATTATTGTGAGTATTTTAAAATACTTGAGTCAATTTTAAACCAACTTTTGGCAACTTTTTTGTCAAAGCACATGGTCGCCGCCATCTTGGATTTTGACCAACTTTTATCAAAAAAATGCATTTAAACTCAACTGAAGCTGATATTGGCCTGTTATATGTTGTTAAATACTAATGAGAATATACTGGCATACCTTTGGTAAATTTATATGCTCTCTGAAAGAAGATATTGACTTATGAAATTCATGTACAGAGAAGGTCAATTGACGTGAGCGTATCCTTACTGGTAAGGATACGTGTCGGATCTATCATATCATACAGAGGGGAGCGTGGCCGAGCGGTAAGAGCACGGGTCTTGTAATGCAGAGATTGTGGGTTCGAGCCCCGGGCTGGGCGTTTTCGTCTCCTTTGAAGTTGTTTCCTTGGGCAAATCAAGAAACTTTACTCTACTTGCTCCGTGGTCGGACGTCATGTAGAGCCGCAGGTCCCCTGTTAGAATAGACTCCTTCATGGGGTATGCATGTTATGCAAGTACAAGTTGTATCATTGATGATTGATTTTTATGTTATTAATATTATAGGCTTTATTAATTAAGCTTATTCCTAAAAAATGTAGGCCTACCATATTATACACCCGGCTCGAGTGTGTATTTCCATTTGAAAATAGTACCATTCACAGAAAAAAAATGCAGCAAAATTTGTGACTTACGTCTTTGACAGGTAAGCTGAAGAAGTTCACAGCCAACAACATCTGAATCCTACATTCATATAAAGCATATCTGCAGTGATCGTGGCTCAGTTGTGGCAATTTCGAAGCAAATTGACAAACCACTCTCACTGACACTGCAATCTGCACTGCATTGATCAGCAGGTTTGTTGCCTGCCCGTGGTCAGGGCCCGTGGTTTTACGCCAGGTGAGCATGAGGGCGTAAATAATTCTGGAAATTCTGTGAACCCGGAAGTAAACCGGAAGTAAACAATGTAAACATCGGGCATGTAAACAAACTCGCAATCCGACAATGTAAACAACGAAGCATGTGACGTTGCGTTATTGTTGTAAATGTTAACCGTTCATGCAGTCTATATCTCATTCCATACATTCATTTGTGTCTACTTGATAATATACGTTAGCAGATATCTTGGATTACGACAGTTTCTCAAGGTAAGGAGTACTATGAAAAATAAGGACATAAATGAACATAACATTTAAACTTAAAGCTTATAATAATAAATTAATAATGCATGTAATTTTTTATATACTTTGATTTATTCTTTCTTTAAGGTAGCAGTGGAGGGATTGGGTTTTAAAAAGTTCATTTTTCTTCTTTTCTGCTATAAAGAATTTGCTTTTTATTTGACTGAATCCGACATTCCATTCAAAAGTTATGACTTGTCAAACAAGTTACGACATTTTTTTATCCATAATTATCACTTTCCCATAGAAAATACAAGTACAGTGCAACCTCTTTTATCCGAACCTCCTTTATACGGATTACTCTGTTATCCGGCTGAATAATTTCAAAGGAAAACATGTTTCGTCAGTGCCTATTATCATGATTTAATGCATTTGAAGGACATTTTTGTAATTTTTACCTTCAAAAAGTGCTTACAAAGGTTATTCACACATTATACCACTTCTCATTGAATTATTTTATGTTACACAATTAAAGACTTACATGTTATTAGGCAGATTTACACACAATTCTCTTATCCGAATTTTTCACTTATCCGGCCATTGTTTGGTCCCATCATGTCCGGATAAAAGAGGTTGCACTGTATTTAATTTCTTATGTTTTTCATTGTTTTTACCAAGCAATGTTAGCCATTTTTGGATGTTGTGCAAAATTATCAAAATCAATGGTGAGTCATCCACATTAAATTGAAATTGTTATCTAAATTATATTCTTCACTAAGACCAATTTAGGGCATGTAAATTATGATTTTCAGTGTTTTTTTACTGTAAAATTGAAATTTTTTCATTTTTCAGGAATTGTCGATCTTTAAAAAAATGTGCTTGGAAAGTACACCCCCTAGAGAAATGAAACTTCGCAGAAATAGTCTTTATACCAAGAGCTGTCCTTTGGTCTACTTTGAATACAAAGTTTGTACTTTTCTATCCATGGCTATTCATTGCTAATAAGGAGCTGGCAAAGTTATACACAGCTTGCATACGCCAGGGGAAAGTACCAGAGAAGTGGAAAGAAGCTAATATGATCATCCTTTTCAAGAAAGGGGACAAAAGAGATCTCAAGAACTACAGACCTATTAGTCTTCTTTCAAACATATACAAGTTGTTTACAAGAATCTTGACAAACCGGATGGAAAATACACTTGATAGTCACCAACCCAGAGAACAAGCAGGGTTCAGGAGCAGTTTTTCAACTATGGACCACATCCATACACTGAACCAGATCAAAGAAAAATGCCTAGAATACAACAAACCACTTTGTATGGCCTTCATTGATTACAAAAAAGCATTTGATTCAGTGGAGACACAGTCAGTTTTAAAAGCACTGCAAGAACAGGGAATTCATCATAAATACATAAACCTGCTCAAGGACATCTATACCAACTGCACTACCACAGTTACAATGCACAAGGCAAGCGAGAAAATCAACATAAAAAAGGGTGTCCGGCAAGGGGACACAATTTCGCCCAAATTGTTTACAGCTTGTTTGGAAGGCATCTCACTGGAGTGGGAGGATAAAGGAATAGACATCAATGGTGAAAAATTTAACCATCTGAGATTTGCAGACGACATCTTGGGTGAGTATTTCGGTGAAGTGGAGAATATGCTTGAAGATCTCGCAAATGCAAGCAAACGTTGTGGATTGAAAATGAACATGAAGAAAACAAAAGTAATGGCAAATTCCAAGGTACCCCAGAGATCTGTAACTGTAAATGGCAATAAAATTGACGAAGTTAATGAATACATATATCTGGGACAAAGATTTAGCCTGAAAGAAAAGAGTCAAGAACAGGAGATAAGGAGGAGAATCAGACTGGGCTGGTGCCAATATGGAAAGCTGAGCAACATCATGAGAGGCGAAATACCATTGAGCCTAAAAAGAAAGGTCTTTAATCAATGTGTATTACCAACCATGACTTATGGAGCTGACCCTGGGCATTGTCAAATAAAATGGAAAAGAAGATAGCAGCAGCACAACACAACCTTGACCTACCTTGACCTAAGGCATCGGCACAGGTAAAAGTTCACTCTGCCTTGCCATCTGCGTCATGATGTCCTGCCAGATCTTTCTGTCTTGGGCCGTTCTTCCTGCTTTTGCTAGTGATGGTATTCCTAGCTTTGAAATGTCATCTCTGATGCAGTCTCTCCATTTCTTGGCCCTTCCTCTTGGTCTCTGTCCCTGGATATCTGCCTCTAGTAGAATTTTGGGGTAGCGGATGTTGGCCATTCTCTGGATGTGCCCAAAGATCCTCATTCTTTTCTGAGCTACGAGGTCCACTACAGAGTGTTTAATTCCAAGTTGGTGGCGTATTGAGGTGTTTCTTATTTTGTCCAGTCGGGATACTCCAAGTATTTTTCTCAGGCACATCATTTCAAAAACCTGGAGCCGATTTTCTTCTTCCTTTCGGAGTGTCCAGGTTTCAGCCCCATACAGGAGTATTGACATCACAAGAACTCGGTATAATTCCACTTTGGTTGTGCATTGGATATCATTTGCATTCCATATTGGCTGCAGTCTTTGTACTGCACCCAGGGCTTTTCCTATTCGGAGTTTTATGTCCTCGCTGCATGATCCCCTTTGAGATATAGTGCCTCCCAAGTAAATGAAGTCCGTCACTTGATTTAACACAGTTCCATTTATTTTGATTGTGATTGGGTTTGGAGTTTCTTTTCTACTGATGACCTGAGTTTCTGTTTTGGAGATGTTTATTTTCAGTCCAAGATTTGAGCTGTAAGTAAAGACTTTGTCGACAAGTTGTTGTAGGTCACTTGGAGATTCAGCTAACAGGACAATGTCATGGAAAACAACACAACATGGAAAGAAATATGCTTGGAATCACTTACAAAAACAGAAAAACAAATTTATGGATGGGTGAGGAAACAAACTCAAGTCCAAGACATTATGACAACTATCAAACTCATTAAATGGAAGTGGGCTGGACATATAAGTAGGAGAACAGATAACAGATGGACTTCGATAATAACAGCATGGAGACCTATGGATGGGACCAGAAATAGAGGAAGACAAAGGGTGAGATGGCGGGACGAAATAGATGATTACTGGGGAACGGTGCAGTGGAAGGGAACAGCTAGTAACTGGTCATTATGGCAGAAACATGCTGAGGCTTTCGTCCAGCAGTGGACCGACAACGGTTGAAGATGATGATGATGATCCATGGCCAGGGGCCGTATTCATAAAAGTCCCTTACACTTAAGTGCAATTTTTAAAGTGTCACACTTACACTTAAGTCATTCCCTTAACTTTGAAGCTCAATTTCTGTTTTATTGTGTTATTTTCATTATTTTTAAATGTAATTTTAAGTTCAAAAATGCTAACTGTAATTTGTCAAAAGTATTTCCAAGTGTTAAACTGGCTCTCATAAGTCATACTTGAAGTGTTTTCTTCTATCAAAAAAATATGTGAAATATATGCTATAGAATACCCATGTGACTTAAGGGCAACTGTTAAGGGTGCTCCAATGTCCCCTTTAATAAAAGTTGCCCTTAAAATTATAAGAGTTAAGGGATTCCCTAAAATATTTGTTCATTTAAGTGTAACTCTAAGAGTTTGTCTTACAATTTAGCAGATTTAAGGAAACCACTTGAAAAAGTTGCACTTAAGTGTGCTTTATTAATTAATATGGCCCAAATTCCCTAAATTTCAGGTGGCACAGGATACATTTTTATTATATTTTTGTACACTACACCCCCTCTAGAGCTGAGATGTTTGCCAAAGTAAACTAATGGATAGATCTTTTCAAGAGCTTTCATTTGACACCTCAACCAACTTCCTGTGATGTTCCATGGCAGAGTTACATTTTTTTTCAAAGTTTGTGTGATTTTCATTAATTAAATATGCAAATTAGGTAATAAATATGCAAGAAATATGAAATTGGTATTATTTTTCAATATATCGTGGTATACCTATTACTTACCCAAAGTTTCTCTCACATTTATTTAGAAAAATTTCAATTCCTCCCCTTCTACCTTAAACTGCATTTCAATTTTTAAAATGATTTTACATGCCTGCAAATGAAGTTAAACTAACATTTTTCTAATATTTTTGACACATCAGCATAGTCTCATTGATTTCTAATCTGATTTTTTTTTGTATTGACGTAATTCAGAGAAAATTGTTTTCAGAGAAACATTTTAGTTTAATTCGTCTACAGGCATACAAGAAATCATGGTTCAAAATTGACCAGTCACCTGGACCATCATGTGTGAACTTTGACAGGTGATTAAAGATTTGAATATTCTGGATGCAATATCCAGGGAGCTTGTTTGAAGATACAAGTTTAGTTTAAAGGGGCATTGGACAAAATTTAGAAATTTTGTTTGTGGATGATTTACACTTCCTATGTTAGAAAATAACAGTCAATTACCAGATATCGGCAAAATTTTGATCAAAACCTTCAAAAAAGTCAAAAATTTGAATTTTATTTCATTTGTTGATTTTGGGTATGAGGCTATTCTCTAAACGAATTTATTGATGCTATACAATGAGAAAGAGCCAAAGATTTGTTTGTAAAACATTCCTTTCACATCATAGATTGCAGAAAAATCAAAAGAAATTTTAAATTTTCATTAGATCTCCTGAAAAGGTCAATTCTATAAATTCAACTATAGAGGGCAGTATTTATCGAAAATAAGATAATATCTAAATATTTTGATATATAGGGTTTGAATTTGACAATGAAAGTTTGCATGCTGTCATTATTACCATTAATACTTCAGATGATGCAAAAATCTCGAAATGTTTGGGGATGATGATGCTGAACTTGTCCCCTTTAAATTCAGTTCTGATCCTACTTCATATTTTACAGCAAAAAATGGCAGCAGGAGATATCCCACCGTTACCAAAGACGTTTGTCGGCTGTGCTCTATTACAGCTTTTAGCTGGTGCAGTAGCTCTCAATGCAGGAACATTAGGGCTTATCTGGGATTGTACATTGGCATACATTGCTACTGGGATTTGGGTTGGAGCCTTTGTAAGTATATACACCAAGCTTACACTCAAATATGGCTGCATGTTTTTTGAGCTGGAGAGTAGTTTATAGACCTACAGGTTGAAGTACATGTGATTAATTCAAAAACAAAATTAGATAGAATTTTTATAGTTTAGTTACAGATTCAGTTTTATTCTATAAATAAAATCTCTGGGATGAAATCATCCACACAAATAACATTTTAAATGATTTCAAAAGTTATAGTTTTTAATACTGTGAAAGGTGTTCAATAAACCACAATAGTTGTGTCTCTTGTCCCCCGCCCCCTCTGCTAGAAGCGCTACCTCCCACACTTGCCAGACAATGGCAATGTGATTTCACTCTGTTTTTTGCACTCTGCCCCACTTAAAAAAATATAGTTTCCAGGCCTGACATCCCCCTGGCTGAGTAGGCTGACATCACTTTCAGTGCTGGGTTATTCCCAAAGCAATTATGATATTGTAATGATAAATATTCACTCCAGTTAGTGTCAAACTTTATAATGTAGAAATGCAACTTATTCTAATTATGATGTTGTTTATTGTTATCCTTTGTTAGGTTTTGATTACATCTTTGATTGGAGTGTTGACTACGGTGTACCGTGATAGACCATGGGTAAGGTTTAGATAAATGTAATTGGGATAAGATAAGATAATATTTATTGGAATTTCTTGCACTTCAAAGGGTAATTGCATAATCATGATCCAGATGAACCCTTGGAAATTTCTGTGAATATCGGAGGGGACATAAAGCCGTCAGCCCCATGTACAGAAGAGTCGTTCCTGTACATGTAATCACAGTCAGTATTAAAGAGAGTAGGGTATTCTACCCCTGATTGTTCCCAACCCCGTTTCTGACAAAATTCCATTCAGGTCTATTTTGTCTTTTTGATCATCAAAGTTAGTGAAATGCATTTATGTACTAGTTACTGAAATGTAAAATTTTGTGAAAACAATGCAAACAGACTATTTAAACTAGCTTCAGCCTCTGTTGATTTGTTTTCTAGCCATTTACAGGTTACCATATATCGAATTAACCCCCTTTAATGAAGAACTTTAATAATATTTTTGTTTCAGGTGATATCCTACCTCTCTCTGTCAGCTGTCAGCAGTCTACTTGGCATCACGTTACTGGCTATAGAAATGTCAGCCCTGTACACAGACACGCAAAATTGTGAACAATTCCCATATCAATGTGATGTAAGTATAAAACATGAAGTAAAGCATGAATTTCTTTCCCTCGGCCTATTATGAATATTAAAACAGGTTAAAACCAGAGTAAAACGTGTTCACGCAAATGACTGAAATACAATGGCTGTGAGGCCTTGCACCTTGTTTAGGCTTTCGCCAAGGAAACCCAACTTGGTACTTGGTACCAAGTTAGTTAAAGGAAGCTTATCTTCAACAGGGTTCCAAGATGTTTTTAAATTCAGTTTTGAATGCAGGAGGAAGATCGGAGTACCCAGAGAAAAACCTGCGGAAGCGAGAATGGACTGAAAACCAAATGCACATACAGCGCCAGGCGCGGGACTCGAACCCGGGACCACATTGGTGCAAGGCGAGAGAACTACTGTGCGCCAACTCGCTCTCCAAGTTGATATGAATCATTAAATCCAAATGGTCAAAAGCCCAAGTAATATATATAGCCCCATTACATTGTTGAGGTCTAGAAATAGGTTGCATATTCATATCGTTATTGCGCAAAAGGTGACACGATGTGTTTTGGTATGCACATGTAGCTTAAAATTACACTTTATCCTCTAGTAATAAGGTTAAATTTCCTAGAATGAAGAGATTTATACATGTTTGTATACATAAAAATAAATATTACCTGTTTGATGACTCCGTATTATACTTGGGTGATGTTTGTCATTTGTGAAAACAATTTTGTCAAATTATGCAGATATTTAATTTTGTATCAACAATATTTGTGTCTACCAAGTAATAAGATACCGGGGTACTAATGGTTGGACATTTGGCCTAAGGCCTGTATCATACATTGTAGATATGTCTCCATATTAAATGAACAAACAGAGGTAATATATAGTATGCTGTTTTGAGGGCAAGTAATATTTAATTTGATCTAAATGATTCTGTCTTTTATTTTCAGACCCAGTGTGTTCGAATTCATGAATTCAATGTTGGATCTGCTGCCGTTGAAATCTTTGCTGCCATCGGTGCCATTGCATTATGCATTCAAAATCTTCTCACCTTTGCTGAGATTCCCTACAGCAAACTGGTGAAGCATACCAACATCTAAACCAAGATAAAGCAACTATCATGGATGATGTATTTGTGAAATGGAAACAATCATGTAACAGTATGTGACATATTCAGGAAAAAGTGCTTTGTATTTCTGTTGCCAAAAATTGGAGTCAAAAGTGATTTTGGTGTTTAATGTGTTCCTTTTAAATGCAACCAGAATTTAAGGTTGGCAAAATATAATTAAAACATAACAGGTAATATGTCATTTAATTAAGATTCCACTTGCAAGAAAAAATAATAAATTATACTACGGAATAGCTCATTTGGCACTCTTTGGGCACAACCTAAAATGAATATCGCACCACCATTTTACCATTATTCAACATCAATTATGGAAATTTTCTAAAAACTGTGCTAATAAAATGAAGTACCTTTTGCTGTTATGTGTCACATATATATTTTGATTGACTTTTTGATTTGCACAATTTTGATATCTCTAAGGAACATATCTCTCTTGTAAAAGAAGGTTTTGGTGTTACCAATACAACTGATTAAGTGTATAATTATGACCAATGACTGTAAATTAAGTGAAGGACCAAAGTTAATTACTGAATGAATTACTTTATTTATTGATACCAAGAGAGCATATTGTGTATTCTGGTAATATGTAGTGCTTATAGTTTCCATCAACTATTTGACAAAAAGAAATATAACAAAAATTAATTGCAGCTTATTGTAATGTTTTATATATATACTTATGATCATAACTTCGTTAGTGCTGTTTATTTCAGAATGTACATACATTACATGATGGTAACTAGTTTCACTGTGTACTGAATTTAGAGAAATAGAATTAAGTCAATTTCTTTTATTCAGCTTTTGGCAACTTCAAAATGAAAAGGCTGACCAAGTGCTAGCTAAATTTTTATATCTCTCTTCTTTATTGGACAACTCATACTTTGAAAAATATTGGACAACTCAATTTAACTCCTTGATTTAGTCATACATTGTATTCTCAATACCCAAAATATTAGATTTAGTTTATGTAGTTCAACAGATTCTAACAAAGGAGCTGTTATTTTAGTTGGAGTAGATTTGAAACAATTGGTATATACCTAATACAAATCAGGCACGTTCATGTTATTGCTGATTTTTGTTAATCCAAACAATTATTGCATGTTTTTCCATGTGGAGGCATAAAGTAAAGAATTGAAGTTGTGGTAACTCATCAAGTTATATGAAGCAAATGTAATATGGTGGTGAACTATATAAACCATTCCTATAATTGACGTACTCCTGCCGTTGATGGGGTAAATCCAAAAAAAGGCCAAGTATGATAATACACTACTTGCCCTCGTTCCGAGTTCCAGTACGATTCTGTGGATTTACCCCATCAACGACGTAAGTATGTCAATTATAAGAATGGTCTATAACATTAATTAAATACCACATCTTGATTTACTTTTGATATGTAAGCCTACACAGCCGCAGATCCAGGGGGTGGGAGGAGGCCACCCCCCCCC